>JANHGN010013739.1:35834-55798 GCA_024605025.1 Megaceryle maxima | reverse complement strand
TGTAATAATTTAAATAAATTATTTCTTTAAAAAAATTATTATTATATTAATGATAGTAATAATAGAATATATAAAAAAGTGTTGAACAAAGCAATTGCTCACCACCTGCTGACCAATGAGCAGCCCATTCCAGTCTAGCAATCCTGGAGGAGAGAAAGTACTGAAACTACAATTCCAGAAGACCCCCAGCTTCCAGGAGCACCTTCTTCTATATACAGAGCATGATATTGTATGGTATGGAATATTCCATTGTCAATTTTGGTCTGTTGTTCTGTCTATGCTCTGCTGGAAGCAGAAAGCACAAACAATTGAAACTCATAACTGATGATAAGCATATCGTGTCTAGAGAAGTCACTGAGGCTGGGTGGAGATCCAGTGGTCAGTGTTGCGATGACACCCAGGAGGAATGTGGAGTGAGGCCAGATGTAGTTCTGGCCTTCCCATTCTACTTACCCACTGAGATGACCTGTGGCCTGGTCTCCCTAATTGCATCAGTAATGGTAAGCAAAATGGGATGTGGGCATTTGCTCAAGCGCTCACCGATGTCCTCAGTGTTTCTTAACATGATTCTTGACATGATTTTGGCATCACCTAGCTCACCCTCAACAAATAATACACAAATATGATCTGAAGATAATACATTATTAGGACAGTTCCCAAAAGGCTGAGTGAATAAGGTCATGCTGTTTTAAAAGGGAAAAGAAAGTTCTTCAAATACATGGGAGCTAAAATATTTTGTTTATCCTCATAGTGACAGAATTGGTACCGATATGTTATGTTCATGGTGGAAACAAGGTCTCTCTTGAAGTAAGAAGGGTCCTATCTATCACAGATACTGCAATCATAGACCCATGGACAGGAACTGTCCTAAATCGTAAGGCATTTTTTGTTAATGAAATTAAATATTATTCTGGTATGCATACTTACCACTACGATGATACTACTATACTACATACCACTAAAAAATTAAATTGAACAATGAAAATAATTCAGGGTCACATTCTGTCTTCAATTTCTGCCTATAGATAACAGATTGCAAGAAAGAGAAGTTCCATAAATACATTGGGATGGAAAATCTGGGTAATTTCAAAGCATCTTCCTACACTCAAAATACATAATTTCTAGTAAATCTTTTTCTTTTGCATTAGTATCCCTTTCTTCTACATGCACTATATAGTCAAATTTATAATCACAGAACTTGAATCTTACTAATAATTTTTGCAGTGTTACCATACTAACCATTACCTCTTTGTGTCTCACTGATTAAATGCACATATATATATTTCTAATACTATTTATAATTTCTAATCTATGAGTTTACATTAATTAAGGATTTTCAGAGAGTTCGGCCCCGATTCTTAAACTGAAAGACTGCTTTTACTCTAATGCTATGAGACAAGAGGTAACAGCTAATGTTTATATTATTGATTAATCAGACACTGAAGGGATTAGGTTCTAAAATTGTTTAGCACACAAAAATCCATACTTATTGCATTAAAACAGATTTGAGACCTTGTTTATTGGCTATATCCAGGGTCAGGCCTCTGGGATTTATTAAAGCTGAAATGTCTATATTATATATGAACATAAACCAATCTGTTAAGAAGAATATCTAATGTTGGCAACACAAAGACAAATAATTGTAGTAAATTACAGGTCAGTAATTGAAAAAGACCATTTATGCAAACACTTGTAAATTTAGAAAACTGCCTAAACATTAAATATATTGAGTAAATAAAGATGAAGTTTGGACAAGTACCCAATTTTGGCTACTGTTTTCTTTGCTTAATGGATTTTCTATTATGTATTCATTTTGTAATTTTCACGGATAAAAGATTTCATTGGCTTGGCCATAACTTCTACATGTGTATTCAAACAGAACATTTGTGTCTTATTGCTCTTTGATATATAAAGTACTGGCTAGCACAAGTAAATACTAGTTGCTCTTTGAAAATTACAGAGCTATTCCAGTATGTGGAGAGGTAGGTCTTTGTTTGTGTGTTTGTGCATTTTTAGGTGTGTACATGTATGAGATACTGACTTTCTGAGAGTCAGAGACATTAACATAATGTAAGAACTTCATTAATAAAGTGCATTAATAAACTACCTTAAGACAATATTTATTTGGTGAATTTAAACCCTTGCCTTATTTGTGAATCATCTACAAAGAAAACAATGTGTCTACAAGTTTGCTTCATCTTTATTGTAATTCAATATTCCATTTTGAAACTTAAAATAACATGATTTGCACAATAACCTTTTTTTCAGTTTCCTTCAAAAGAAGTGATGACAATTCCAAAGATCAAAAGTCATGTATAAAAAATTGGTTTGGATTCTAAAGAAACAGTTTTAATTTTTTACCCAGAACTTTTTAACAGTTTTGCCAATTTGATGTTCAATCTCTGTCATATTGGAAATATTTGCATGGATGTACATTATCCTATTTATAATGAGTATACTGTTTTTTTCTGTATTTCTCCTCAGATTCAAGGATAAATTTATGGGGATATTTATTCCTGGGTTTGTTCCTGTTTGAAACTATGATGTCCTTAAATCTTGCACAATATTATTTTCTATACTAGCAAGTGATTGCTGGTCCACCTTTTTTTATTGTTTTACTTTCTATCATCAGTAATTGTATGTTGCAGCAATTCTACAGTCCTTATGGCTTTCCATTCTTCATTTTGTTTTAGATGTGAACAAGGGAAGGAATATTCTTATTTTCTCCAGGACAACATTTTGCACATCATAAATATTTCCAGCAGGTTTCTCTCTCTCCAGCTCTGCTTTTTTCAACCTGCTTATTCTACTTAAATGACCTGTCTTTGGAAGTATGGAATACTATTCCACAAATATGCAAGCCTAGATTGAAGTTTTGACATACTGTAGGTGTTGTTGGTTTTGACAATAGCTTCAAGCTGCCCACTATTTGCTGCTCTTGTTTATTCCCTTCTATTTCCCACCACGTGGTCTTCATAAAATGGCATATGCATGCACCTCAAATAAGTAGGTGATTGTATGCAAGACACATTTTCTCTCTACATCTCTTCTTGCAATTCTGTTTTCATTTCTGTTAATTATTGCAAAGAATCTTGGCACAAAGTTATGGCTCATAGTTTGTCATTGTAAGCTCAAAGTCTTTTAGTTCAAATGTCCTTTACATTGAAGTGCTTTGTTCTGATTCCTTACCTTTAATATGGGAGACCATGTTATGTTGATGTAGGCTTTGTTGACAGAAAAAGTTTTACTCCTTATACCAATATAGTCCTGAGATTTTTTTAGAAATTCATTCCCCATTTATTTAGAAATAAAATTACGTCTTTAGCTTAAAATTTATCCTAACTCATATAAAGTGGAATAATAAAAAGTTTCCTCACATAGGGTAAAAATATCTGCATGGATAGCTAGCATTAGTAAAAATGTGTTGATTTCAGTTAAGACCCAAGTTTATATAGAAACTATTTCCCTGTTTAGGTGTTGTTTTAGTGCTGTTTTAGGTGCAAAATATAAAAATCAATTGAAAGTTGTTCAGATATAGAAATATTACATATTAATCAACTGTTTGAGGGAAAGGCAAACACACTGTAGGACTGCCTCTCTAGGAGAGAGATTTACTACCCCACCACCTACTTTTTCCTTACACAATTATCCATGGAGGCTGTAAAGGACATATAGAACATGCCAGATCAAAAATATGCTGCTAATACTGGACTCTGAGAAGGTAAATAAATTTGGAAAACTAAACATTGCACTGTAGTTAGCTCATATGATTCAGATAAAATATGAGATGATAAAGACTGAAAATTTACTGTGGTATATGGTGTATATATTTTAAACATCTACTCTGTATTCTTCATATTTTCACCATTAGCTATGTTTCACTTTCAGATTCTCCTCCACTGTTTAGCAGATAGGCAATGCATATTCTTAGTCCAGTAACTTTCTGCTTTATTCTAATAAAAATATTGCTAAAATTGATTTAGTTTTGTTTGGTTTTCCAAGTGCCCCACTATTGCTAATTCAAATCGTAGTTAATGCCATCTTATAAATACTTTATTCAGTTTCATGTAACTCTTCAGTAATAAAATAAGCATTTAACATATAAAAATGTAGTGAAGTATTTTGAAAGAGAATATAAAAGGTTCCATAAAATATCCATTAGCAGGAATATCAACACATACTTGTGTTTTATTTTTTCCCCTACTTTCCTGGTCTAGTGGAATGATATAAGAAGTTTAAAGTAAGAAAAAAAAAATCTTTTTCACATCCTGAAATCTTTGCAATCGTTTTATTTCTTTAAGATAAATTTGAAGTCTTGCTATGAAAAATGCTTCAACTGATAACTTTTGATGTTTTACACCTTTTGATGTCTTGAATTTCAGAAACATTATACATTGCATTGTCCTCTACAAAGGGTACCTTTCCCTACTGTGCCATTGTGTTAACATTGACCTTGTGGTATGGCTGAAGCCCCTTTTTCACACCCTTTCCATATGACTCGTGAAGGAAGATGCGCCTGGAATGGGGATCAGGCCTGTTATAGGGCAGAACTACTTCTCTCTGAATGAGTCCACTCTCCAGTAATTGGACAGAGAGAAGGTAAACACAGAAGAGGAGTCAGCAGAGCTTTTATACCAGTCCTACTTTTATTCTCTGGCCAGAATACACTTTTCAAGGACTGCAGCAGTTTACTACCTTCTGCTTTTTCCTTCCCACCCTCATCCCCTCCACATGAGCAACAAAGAAAGCAAGCAGGACATGTTATAGATCTGAGTCACACATGCAGAATCTGGACATTTCTTCTAATCCTGTCATGTTGAGCTCAAACTAGCTCTTGGATGGTGTTACCAAAGCTGAATCAAATCAGGAAAAAATCCAGCACTCGTCAATAAACAAACAAACCAACCTTGCATTTGTTTCTCCTTGGAAGTTTGCAGATTCAGGGGATGACAAAGATAGGCACAGTTTGTCTTCTAACATATTATGAATGCCACTTCTGACATCACTTGAGAAGATGAAAAATGTTTATATAAAATGCCAGAGATGGCTAAGCTAATTTGTGGCATGTGGCATGAATGATTTTGAACCATAAAGTTTGTCATACACCTACTGTTTGGCTGTAGAATGTATAAGAAGACAGATCTTGTTGACACATCACAGCTGCAGCTCAACTCACTGTGAAATGCTTTGACTTCAACAAAATTCACAATATGTACCCAAGGAGAAGAAAAAGGAGTGTTAAAGTCTCCATCTCTCTTTTAACGTCTTTGATGAAAGTTGAACTACTCCAATTTTGCAGTTGTAGCAAATAGGACAAGTTGAATCACCTTTGGGTTTTTTTTAAATGTAGACTGAAAAAGGAGGTAAATATGACCTACTATATACTGTTGTTTCATAAGAATGAGTGATGTCCACCACAGTTAGAGATTACCTAGATAGGCACTGGTAAAGAAATTGGGAAGAATTGGCAGGTAGCAGTGATGGTGAGGGATGCAGGTGAGGTACACATGCCTTAGGTATCCAAGTACTTGGTATGTTTGTACATGCCCTTTAACAACATTATGCTCTTTTAAAGTCTTTCTCTTGAGAAGCAGACTTCCAAACCAGTGAATCCTCCTCCTCTTATTAGACAAAATGCTCTTCTGTAGACTTAAGAGAAATGACGAAGAGAAAAACTATAAAAAGGATAAGTTAAGAATAGTCTTGTTCAGCTCAGATTGCAAGTTCTGACCCTATATCAGCCATAAATCAGATGACGTTCTGCAGTGTTATTGACTTCCATTATTTCTCACTTCTCTACATCAGCATTCCCAGGAAGACAGGCCATAACTGGCACCAGATGTTATCTAGTAAATTACTTTTGTCCTGCAAAACTCTGTATGTTTTTCTTATATGATGCCATTTGGGTCAGATCTGCTCTCCATCTGTTATGTGTTTTTCTGTTTTCTCATTTTCTTCCATGAAACTGATGATTAAGTAAATAGTCAGTAAATAGATTCAGAAGTTAAAGTATCATTTCCATTAATTTTAAATTAGGTACCCAGAGTCTTTTGGGGAGTAAGAATGCTTTTAAATTATTTTAAAATGTTGTCAACTTGTGTATACATAGATTTCGTAGTACAATGTGTCCTGTGCTATTTTGTAATACAGGTCCACGTTTTTTTCTGACTTCCCTATAAAGCTGAATTATTTTCTTGTTAAGATTTAAGGAAAACTGGATGTGACTGTATCGCAATATCCTATGTGAAGCAGATACCTGATTAAAATTATATGTTTTCTATAATAATGAACTCTTATTATGACATCACATAGTGAATTTTCCAACAACCTGAAGTGATGCTTTCATTGTGATCAGGGATGTCTATTTTTGTAGATTACTCATTACTCCCATTTAAATTGATTCTAACAAAAGTTTCTGAGTCTATCCTGACTAAATATCTGGTACCATAAGGTTGGATAATATGAACTGTTAAAAAAATTATGATGATTAGTGTCCTGGTTTGAGTGAGAACAGAAATAATTCTGTTCAGTGACTTTACTTCTCATCTAAGTTCTTCTAACTATGCACTGTCTGAATTTAGCAGCCTGTTTTAATGGACAGTGTCTGCTTCTAGCAGTGATAACAGCCCATGTTTAGAGTTACTACCAAGGATTGGTGTGCAGACCAAGGCCACTGCTGGATCTGGTTTACCACATTGGGGGTGCAGGAAAGTGAAAGGCTGCACCTGCAGGGAGAAGCAGACAGGGCAGGTGACCCCAAACTGACCAACGAGGTGTTCCATCACATATACCTCATACTCGGTATAAAGCAGAGGGATCTGGAGGGTCTATAGCTCTCTCTAAGGGCTCCTGGTCTTTTCTCCCCTCTGGGACAGCTTTGCCAGCTTTGCTTGGCTTGGCTCAGGTCCTCTTGGTTCCTTCCTCAGAGGAGACAAGGAGGACTCTGTCTGTTCTGACTTTGATCCCAGTCTGTGTTTTCCTGAACCCAGTATCAGAATCCAGCTCCTGAACACAGCTCCTGTCTGCTGAGGGGCCCAGCCTGGGACTTCCCTGGTGCCTGCTCCACACCATTGGTGATGGTGATGTAATTACCATCAGTGGGGGTTGCGTTCGATTAGTGGTTCTGTATATATTTGTATATATTCTATTTTTATTGTTATTATTAGGAAGCTCTTCTAGTTTCCTTTTCTAAGTGTGTCTCCCTTATTCCCTTTTTATTCTCCTTTGGGGAGGGAGAGGGGTTTAGCAGAGAGTGTCTGTTATAGGTCTAAGGAACCGCCCTGACCCTAAACCATGACAGTTAGTGAGATAACTCTTTTCAGTTGCACATACAAATTACATAGTTAATAGACAGTATTTTTACTGACAGGAGAAGATGAACACTCTGACAGATTAGGTAAAGTGTAAGAAAACTTAATTCTTGAAAACAATTCTCTTTCCTTTGCAGAGATGAATGCTGGGGACTCTGGTGTTTCCTGACTACCACATTTCTGTTTAGGCTCTTTCAGACTTGCTGAGTAAGCAGGCCTGCTTCAAGCTGATGTGATCCATTTCTTTGGCTTGTTTCTGTTGGTTGATCTCACCTGATGATGACACATTAACTCGTTTTCACATTGTTCCTTATGGTGCCAGCCACATAGAGAAGATGTTTGTACTTTCTCACTGAGATCTTAAAAATGAATTTTCATTTAACCTTAACAGTTCCTTTTTCTAGGCTTATAATATCAAAATTTTCTGATGTATTACCTGAGGTATTTGTAAAAAAAAAAAAAATCATAAAATAGCAAATAAACAAAATTTAAACAGATATAAAAAACATGTACAAGACAGAATTTCTTAATACATACATTGAAGCAGTCCCTGACCTGAGACTTCATGCAGTATACCTCATGAAAACAGAGTCTACCTGAAAGGCTCTCAAAATTGAAAAAGGTATCTGTCCTTAGAAAAAAACCCCAAACACATGTCAAAAAAATAAGTAGGCATATTGGTATAACATAGTTCAAAATGAGCAGTACTTGACATAGCGTTAGCCATTGATTTTAGCTATTCCAAAAGAGTAGGATCTATGAGTTCTTATGAATTAGAATGAGATAGAAGATGTCAGAAGGGAATCAGAATATAAATTCTGTGCTTTATAAAAAACCAAACCAAACCAAACCAAACAAACCAAACCAAAACAAACAACAAACTGTGAGGTTGGGGGCTACTAATCTGCAACATTTACCAGCATTTCTTTTCAATTCTTACTATGTCAGTGCTGCAAATGTATCAAAAAATAAATCCAAAGTCTGACCAGAAAGATCAAGGGCCTGTGAAACCTGAAATCCTGCTGTTGGTCTCACTGCGGAGGAAAAACTTACTGAGATCATCACACTGATACCCTTGGTATCATATATATTTGTGTATACTGGCATGAAGAAAAGACAGGAAGAAAAAAGTAAGTTTAGGAAGTGAGAAAATAAAGTCTTTTACATTTGGTGCAAAACTGAAGAGACTGTGGTGAGCAGCCCAAAATGCTAGGGATTTTGATAGTCTCCCTATTCTGGTTGTTTCTTCTGTAAAGGCAAGGGAGGAAAATGCACTGATTTATCTCTTGCTGGTCTGGTTGTCCTCTGGGGCAGGAACATTGCAAGTCACTGTTTCAAATACAGGCTGTCACTTTAGATGATAGAACAAAGGGAAGTGACTAAAAGCAAATAAAACTTGAATTCATATGGGTATAAAAGGACCTTTTTCTATAAGCAGTCAGTTATAAACATCACTCCAAATGGTTTGTGAGGCAAAAATAATGGGATTGTTTGAGAAGCAATTGAGGTGCTTTCTGACAAAAATAGTATATTAGGAGATTAGTCTCCAAGGGGTGGATAACCTTTTCAGATTCTAAGTATTTCTTCTGTTCTCATGTGTGAGCTTACAATCTGTTAGTCTCAAAATATATCTCCAAACCCACAGGCCCACCTTCCTGACAGCTGCTCAAACAACAGAGCGGAGGAGCAGAGAAAAAACTCTGTACCGTCACCCACCCAACAATTCTGAAAAATTTAGTAAGTTACTCACACAGTCTAGAAATGCTAGTGAGGGCAGGAGGGGGGACAGATGCAGTGGGGAGAGAAGCCTCTTAAACTGCAACATTTGCAGCACATGCTTTAAAACTAAAAGGTCCAATTAGTATAATAGGTTTGAAATAATTTCAGCACAATCCTAAAGACAAGAGAAAAATTGTCCTTCAGAAATGGAGCTTTATTGTTCAGATGAGTATAGAGATGAACAATGAATTCTATCGGGTTTGGAGGAAACATTCCTTCTCCTTCATACTGGACCATACATTATTAATGAACACTATTTTCAAGTGTGAAAGAACTGTTTGAAAAGCTTTAACATAGTCTATTGGATGTGATTGACACTGTCATCCTTTTCATTTTGCTGTTGGCAAGAGGCATCCCTGTAGATTTATGTGCATCTGGACATTACTAATATTCTCCTTGTTATGCACTCTGGGCAACTGTGATATGGAAATTTTTAGCACAGTTTTTAGGATGGGAGTTTACTGTTGTTATCTGCACAAAAAAGGAATACTTTTTTTCTCTGACATTTTATGAGCTAAAAATATTTTATGTCTGGTTCCTTTACAACTCTAATATGCTTCCAATATGTGCAGTTTTTAAAGGAATTTCATCAAGATTACATGGATTCCTCAGATATTTCTAATGACTCTTTTCCAGACAGTTAGTTTCCAAGACTCATATCCACTCATCCTGCTTCTATTTTAGCCTCCATTTCTCCAACTTGATTTCATTGTCAATTGGATTGGTGCATTAAAGACTGCAGCTAGTGTTTGCCTGTCATTTAGAACCACCAAACCTCTTCCGATTTGCCTGTATAATGGGTTTTAATCACAACAATTAAGACTGAGTGAAATTAAGAACCACTGAAAAAATACATCTAAATTACATACAAAACAAAATTACCAGAGGTTATGAAATATTTTTCAAGTTAATGCTATTTATATTGGTTTTATACATAGATTTAGAATTATTTTAGTTTCTCAGGCCTTATAAGAACATGTCATCATTTTATATACATGGATATTGTATAGAAAAGAAGAGAGGAGAAACCTATATAACTGATACTAAACATGAATGATCATGTAGACATTGCATGAAGAGAAGAGTCACCAACATGGAGGTTTAGTTTTTAATATAGATTTTTTACTTTAGCTTTTAAGTATCTATGTATAAAATACACACGGTCAAATATTTTATTCAGGAGGCTTAATTATCATTTTGGCTATAATTTTTGAACCTTTTTTAAAGACAACAATTTTGCTACCCAGTCATCTCATGAGAGGTCCTAACCAGAATAGATCTTAAGGATATGTCTGAAGTGTTGGAGTATGAGAGAAGGTAACGCCATTGGGCTGGAAGATGATAAATCAAGGCTATATTATTTTAAAAGATGTTTTAATATCTCCAGATACTCTATGCAATGAGGAAGGAAGCCATTAGTTTTTAATTAGTTTTTTTCCCAAACAAGGAAGCCATTAGTTTTTAACTCAATGTAGAGTTATCTTCCCTCTAGTTTGCTCCAAATAGCCTATCTCCTTATTCACAAAACCTCTCACCTCATCATTTTTCCTTATGCAGCTACCAGTTTGCATCCAGCTATTAAAGGCACATGAGCAGCTGCTTTCTGCTCACAGTCAGCAGGTCTATTCTTTGAGTGACATGTCCACCACTTTCCTCAGAGGTCAGTCTTAGCTTCTCCATGGCAGGTCCATTGTTGACCATCCCAGGCTGTGAGAGTTCAGCACTGAGGTCCCTCCTGCTTGGCAGCAAAAGGAACTGCCACAGCTCCACTAGACAGCCTAATTACACCAATCAATCATGTAAAATAATTCACATGGCTAGAAGTGGAAAGGTTATAGCTCATAAAGACACTTGCCAACTGAAGGGGTGGGGAAAGAAAATGTGAAGTCAATGTATTATTTAAAAAAATATTCAAACGTGCTATCCAAGAAAATATTCTTAAACTGTTCCTCTTAGTCAATTTTGTTTCTCTGGGACAAAATCTAAGTGACATATATAAGATGTAACCCTATAAATCAGTAATTAGTTACAAGAATCAGTACCTTGTTTTTGAGTTGTCCTTTGTGCTTTGAATTTTAGCAGTTCCAGATTCACAGCAATATAGACTTTTATATTTTTATGACTACTTCCTACTTCATGACAACTTTGTGCCATCCTGAAGAGCATATGATAGCTATGCAGAATAGTCAGCAAAAGTTCTTTAATAAGAATTTTAAGATTCTTACATAGTTTCTTCATTTTGTTTTCCCCAAGACTGTTTGTAGTACTTTAAGATTTTGTTTAGTAATCACAGTTGTGGGCCACATGATATCATTTTGTGGTTACTCTAAGAGGGATAGGCATACAAAGGTAGATTCCCTTACCATTCATTGAGAAATTTCTTTCCAATTCTCCTACTTACTGTGTAAAGTTTACTTCACCTCCTTAGCAGAAGTGTGGTTTTATGTCATACTTGTAATGGGAGAGTCATCTGCATGGCCCATTGTGCTGGATCAAATGTTTCCTAGGAACCATTCCTTGCACAGGATCAGAACCTAGATCCATTTCTTGGTGTTTCTGAAGACATTATAATTCAATATTAGGATTTGATGTATGACTGCCAAATCCCTTTGCTGAGTGACTTAACTATGAGCATCAAAACATCAACTTCTCAAATGGTTATGCAAACATTATTAAATTGGTATTGCCAAATGCTACAAAGCAATCTATCTTTATAACCTTGATACAATCATTACATGTAGAAAACATACATGGATGAATAGAGTAGTTCAGCTTCTTATGAATGAACATAATTTTTTACAGTATTTTTGAAGTTTGAAATTTAAAATAATATATATGTATCCCAATATTTGCCACTGTCCAAAATCTATCCCGTTTCCAGTCTGAAGTGGAGGTGCTTAAAAAACAAGAACAAAAGATTTAATGGTTCTTTGTGCTTATGTGAGAAATTCAAACAAAAAAAGCCCCAAACACTTTCACTGGAGATTTTTAGGTTAAACTAAAGTTCTCAAGGAATCTGGAGAGTTTGAATAACAAAACTTCTCAATGTTTATATATGTTCACTGAAGAAAGCAAAGTAGTCATATTTTTCAGTGTTAATAAATAACTCCTTCCTATCATGTGGTATAGTATGTTTGCACATATTCTACCATGTCAGTAACCCAAGCAAGTGGATTATCATGCAATTCATTTTCTCTGTCTCTCCCATGATGTAGCTTTGCCTTTTCTTCACGGAAAAGGTAAATCACTTTAATAAGCAAGGTAGTTTATAATGGTCTGCTAGAGGTGCAGTTTATTAATTTTTCTTTTCTGTGCTGGTATAAATAGAATGGTTTTGTCTTAAATTCAAATTTTGTAGCTGAACTGGTTTTAGGAAGTATCTGATAATTCATAATAAGGAATTTAAATATTTTTGCTTTACTGAGTCCAAACAGAAAGAAGAAAAAAGGTGTGTATTGGGACCACAGGCTGTAATCCTCTTGCTTAGTGTTTTCCTTGTGCAATATCCTGAGTGATATGTCATGTCTAAATAGCAGAAATCAATCTGTGAACATACTTTTGGTTCTGTTTTGCTTGAACCAGACTATCTACACACACAGGTAGAGATAGACACTTTACAATGTTCTGGATCATAACAATTAATTGTTTATTGTTGCTGGGATTTGAGGTACACAAGAACTTGTAGATAAAACATCACTCACCCCTCAGAATGAAATGTGATACCAAGTGAAGGGATGAATTAGGGAGTGTTCTAGCAACTATCCAAGCCAAACCCAGAAAAAGTGTTTCATTTAAAAAAAAAATCTCTTATAGAAAGATCCTATATAATATAACACCCAAAAAATACAGAAATTATTGAAAACAACCAAAGACTTAAGTAAAAAATACTGGGTTTGTTACCATGCTCCAAGCCTTATGCTCTTTTTAATTTTTTTCTACAGGAGTGTTACATTAAGAGGATCCTTAAATCTCATGGGAATCAGCTATGCAACCTGAAGTGGATTTTCATCTTTCTGAACTCACTGTTAGCAAAGCTCAAACAGAGCAAGGTGAAGACTCCCAAATCTGTGTAGCTCAGGTAAGGATCAGAAGCTTTTTCCTGCAGGGAGATGCTTTTTTTCCTTTGCTGACTTGCCACTTGCCCCTGCCATTGCCATGATAACTTCCACCACATCTATCCATAATAGATTCTCCAAACACTTTCTTCATTAAAAATGAAAAATAAACTGCAAAACCAGACAGATGCTGTTAAAAGTTATCCACTTATATAAAAGTTATCCACTTATATAAAAGTTATCCACTTTTGGCCATAAAGCTCATGAAGAAGCTAATAAATGATTGTGGAAATATTACTTTGAAAATTTAGACTGGATTTGGTATAGTTTAACTGTCCAAAGAATAAAGGTGAAGAAAGTCATATTCATATGTGAATATTTAAAAATAATTAAAGTCTGCTCTGAGGAACTGGAATTTCTTTGTTTGATAATTTCTCATTATTAGCCAGATGATGCTGTGACAGCATGTTTTTGACCATTAGCTAGAGGTGTCCTACAGTATTTGATGAACAGTGTTTCTATGTCAATCACATTATTTCCCAAGGCTAATTATAAAGACATAAAGTTAATAAATACACTCTTGTTAAGTTTTGTGTATGAAAGCACAATCACATTTTCAAATGAACTGATAGGTTAACCTGTAAATCACACATTTTTGCAATTGTTTTCAATTTCAAATTGTTTATTTACAGTGTTCTGATAATTTCTTACTAAGTCTTTATTGAATTTACCTTCTGTGGGGAATATTTCTTGCTGAGCAGTCTAGTAAATTCTAGGACTTTCATCATAAGGTTCTAGTCTGCTTCTCCTAAAAACTTCCCATGAAGCAATAAATACTGCACAACAGCATAATATTCTATGGTCCTCACCTTTTTTGCTGCTTAGCTAGGTTTGTGGAGAGTTATTTTCTTATGTCTGTAATCGATATGCCATGCCAGATGATTTTGATTGAAGTAAAAAGAGAAAAGAATATTTCCCACAGGAATCTCCAGGGAAAGTAATGTTTGAACGTATATAGAGGATATAGAGTGATTGCAGTTATATGCCTGAGGAAATTTGGAATAAAGAATATTGTAGTAAGAATTCCAATCATTGCAAAATAGTTTTAAGGAAAAAAAAAAAAAAAGGAAGGAAAAAAAAGAGTTACAGTACTAAGCTTACATAATATAGTGTAGTTTTGAGGTTTTGGGGTCCCTGCCTACTTACTTTTGTACTTCTGTTTTGTAAGTTTGTGGTTGGTCACAAGTGGTGTTTTTCAGGGCTCAGTATTGGGGCCCATTCAGTTTAAAATCTTTACCAATGATCTTCATGACAAGATGACTGCACCCTTGGTATATTTGTAGATGACACCAAGTTGGGCAGAAGTATTGACCTGCTTGATGGTAGAAAGGCTCTACAGAGAGACCTGGACAGGATGGATCAGTGGGCCAAGGCCATTGATGAGGTTCAACACAGCCAAGTGCTGGGTCCTGCACTTGGGATGCAACAACCCCATGCAGTGCTACAGGATGGTGGAAGAGTGGCTGGAAAGCTGCTCAGCAGAGAGACACGAAGTTACTGATCAACAACCAGCTAAATGTTAGCCAGCAGTGTGCCCAGGTGGCTAAGAAGGCCAATGACATCCTGGCCTGTATTAGAAACAGTGTAGCCAGAAAGACTAGGGAATTATCATCTGCCTGTACTCAGCAGTGGTGAGGCCACACCTCAAGTACTGTGTTCAGTTTGGGGCACCTCATTATAAAGACGTTGAGTTGCTACAGAAGGGCAATTAAACTGATAAAGGGCCTGGAGCACAAGCTTATGAGGAGTGGCTGAGGGAACTGATGTTACTTAGTCTGAAGAAAAGGAGGCTGAGAGGAGACCTTATCATTCTCTACAACTACCTGAAAGGAGGTTGTAGAAAGATAGGGGTCAGTCTCTTCTCCCAAGTAACATATGATAAGACAAGAGGAAATGCATTCAAGTTGTGCCAAGGGAGCTATAAGTTGTGTATCAGGAGAAATTTCTTCACAGAAAGGGTTATCAAACACTGGAACAGGCTGCCCAGGGAAGTGGTGGAATCACCATTCCTGGACATGTTTAAAAGTCAAGTAGATATGGTGGACTGGTTTAGTGGTGGAGTTGGTAGAATTAGGATGATGGTTAGACTCAATGATCTTGAAGGTCTTTTCCAACCTAAATGTTTCTATGACTCTATGTCTTGCAATAGAACAGTAATGAACTTCCCAGGGGGAAAATGAGGTCCATTTCATCAGCAGTACCTTTCTACTATGGAAACTGAACTAATCTTTGTGGAAACTGGCATGTCAGATACTCCTTCTTATTCTTCCCCTCATCTCAAATTAATTCTCCATATTTACAGACTGGTGTCCCTCCAAATCTGATGGCCCAAGTGTGAACAAAACACATCAGCTCAAGTTGTACTGTATTTTATTTCTAGCTTTGACAATCTCCAGCGACTCTGAAGAAGTTCCTCCTCTCCCCTAGGTTCTTTCCCAAGTTTTCCAGAAGGCAAGGGAGAGCAATAATTTCATTCCAGCTCTGGAAGGTACCCAGCACAAGCTTTGAACTAGTTTTAAGTAATACAGAATGCAGCATAAATATGGTGACAACATTTCAGTGTAGTCTTTTCAAGCTGCTGTGAGAATACCAGATACACAGGACTCTTACTGCAAGAAGAAAGGAATGCTGTATCAACATGACACAAGTTTATGTCATTTCTACACTTAGGGGTTATCAGAAGACAGTAAAATAAATCACTATGCAAATCCAAGAAAGGGTTGCATTCCAGTAAAGGAACTAGCAAACTGTTTATCACAGAAAGTACCCAATATATACTTAACCCTCTTTTTTTCCTCTTTCATAACAAATAGTTTAGAAACATACATGATATTTATTTAAAAACAAAAACAAAAACAAAAATCAAAAAAACAAGCCCACAAATAGTTCAATAACTTCTCCAATTTTGTGGGTTGCCTTTGAAATATCTGTTCAAGCTGCATCTTTGACTGTGTTGGCTGACCATTTTTTAAAAAGGAAAATATGAAAATGATTGTTCCTATTATTAAAACAGATTTTTGATTACTTCCCTTTAGTATTAGCCTGATCTACTTAGAAACAAACAATTTTACAATTTGATTAATTCTGCAGGAAGCAAAACAAAACTAAACGTCATTTGGAACAACTGAATTTCTAAGGAAAAAGAAGTGTAAGCAAAACATAAACTTGTTTAGTGTGATTTAATGAAACTTCTCTTTTTTTTTGCAATATGTCCACAAACCAATCTGCTTAATAACATACACTTTAAGTTGTCCTTGACCTACCAAAATTAATGGGAGTTTTACCATTCACTTTAATGGAAACATGAAGACACCTAATTTATTGTCTTCAGAAAGTTAGTCCTTCATGCCCTAGGTAGAGATGTCCCTACTTGTGTAGGGAGGTTGGACCAGATGACCTCTAGAGGTCCCTTTCAACCTAAAACATTCTATGATTCTATGAAGACAGAGTGGAAAAAGTGACAAAGGATATGAAGTATTGATGCAATTGAACTTTGCCCAGGGTCCCACAAAGAACTTAGTGGTCTTATTACCTTGGTTTTGCCCAATCATATTTTTTTCTTTTTATTCCTATTCCCTTCCCAACACTCTGGATAGGCAAAGCTTAAAGTTTCTATCTTAAAGTTTCAGTGCTTATAACCCTAAACATTTAATCAGGTAGTAATTCTAATAATAAATGTATTTCAGAGTATAGATTCTTTACACCTAAATACAGCAAAAATCACCTAAAATATTAATTAATATTCAACAGGTTCAAAAAGTCACTTATGCTAAATTAGGATATTTTCAACTAGATGTCACTATGGTCAGCTAGAATAGAATTAATCATGAGATTAAAACAATGGGACTGAATGTCTGGATGTAGACATCCACAACCATATGAATTATCTACGGTTTCATTCATTGGAGATGTAATCAATGCAATTAATGGAGATTAGAGAGCAATTAATCTCATCTGAGCATGAACAACTAAGATGGGATTTGTTTTCTTAAATATTGATGTCTCATGCCATTTCAAATGCTAGACAATATCTAGGATATGTGCGTAAGGCTGACTGGTAAATTACTGTGTTAGAAATTATCTTTGCCTTTCAGCTGGAGACTGGGAGAGATGAAGCTGGAGGGCAAGATACCTCAGAGTATCTGAAATCATTCTTGCATTTAACTGACTAACTCCCCAGGCTTTATTACATTTATGGCTTAATTCTCCATTGACTATGATATATCTCCTGTTACCTAGCATAGGTGACAGACATCTTCTGACACCCCTATGGAGAAAAATTATTTTTGATACTGGTAAACCAGCTTAGTAATTTGGGACACAAACTAAAGGTCTTAATTTTCTTAATGCTTCAATTCAGAAAAAAAATAAATTGATCAATGCTCAGGCAGCTCTGTAACTACACTGCTGATTCGGGGACTTGGACTCAAACTTCTCATGAATTTTAGTATCTTAAATTTACAATTTTTTTGAAAAGTTAGGCAGCCTAATGCCTTTGACTTTGTGAGTCTATGTCCTTAATGATTACATTAAATGCTTTATAGCACAAATTTTCTAAGCACATGCTATGAGAGTGAAGGCCTGATTCCAGAGTTGCAAATTATTCCCATACAGCACTATGAGTGTCAGTTTACTCTGAATACAAGCTTCCACTGCATGAAGGGAAGTTCTATGAAGTTAACATGTTTGTTGAGCAGGTAAATGCAGCAGATTTTAAGTCACATGTCTCAACTTCTGAAGAGGGCTATAACTACTAAGATAGGAACTGTACATTAATGACAGATCTTGTTATGAGTTTTAGATACATAAGTTTATAATTTAGCTGACTGTTACTTTATTCAAACTGTGACCCAATTGTTCTGTTTTCCTTATTACTCTATCTTCTGAAATTTTTCCTTTCAATTATGCTTGTCTATTTTATGTACTCTCACATTATTTTCTCCCAACATACTTGTTTTATTTTGTTTACTTTTCTTCTGGTATAAATCCAGAGTAATTTTCTGGTTTCAGTTGAATTTCTCCAGATGTATATTACTGATTAGGCTGAAGGAAGATTTTGTTCATATGTTTCTTCCTCCTTTGTATATTTTGATATTTTGAACTTTCCACTATCTTACATTAGTCCTTCAGCAAGAGCTTCTTAAGCCCCAGGACAGCTCTCAAAAGCAGTCTAATGTGGTTTAGGCAAAAAGAATGCTTGACCTATTCCATAATGGGAGCATGCTATTTGCAGATAAGGAAGCACGAGTTATAAATTTCCTGCCAGCAGCTCATGATGCATTTCAGAGTTATATATTCACATTCTCTAGCCAAAAAGTGCTTTCTTTATACAGTGGAGAAGGAAAACAAATAACTAAACAAGCATTTTGCTTCCTATTAATGGGACATTTGAATAGGCTGCCACAGAACACTACAAAAGGGTAATATGACATTTTCTGTTGATTCTCCCTCTGTAGAAATATACTATGCATATTAATTGGTTCAGACAGCTTTAAAATGGTTCATCAATAAGAAAATTTATAGGTGGAAATCAGACTTCTTTTGAAAGTTGGAATAAGTATGATGGAGGATGTTCCTTGAGGAGAAGTTGCTAGAAGATCCATGTAATTGTTAAAATGGCAAGGCTTCAGTCTATATATGCAATAAAATATAAAGCTAAAAAAAAATGGCTTGTATGGCTCTTTTCAAAATGGGCATTTCTCACTCCTTGCATCTATTTGTTCAACTAGGTCACTTCAAAGGTAAACACTTTTCCAAGTGCTTCTTTGATTATTGTAAAAATTTTACAGCAACATTCATATTTCTTTATGGTATTATAGAAAAGCTTTCTTTTTAAGCAAGACATTTAGGCATATTCCAAGACATGCTATCAATTCCAATTCTATCCATGTATAACTTGAAAGCCCTTGAGGAGGTTACACAGATGTGGTAACTCAAGAAGAGCAGTACACTATCATCACCTATGAAAAAAAGGTATCAGTAATTTCAGATTGGGTTTGCAGAAAGAAGTGAGTATTTGAATTTGGGAGTATATTCCAAGGTGGAAATTGGCTTAAAATATATTAAGATAAGAGATATGATAATTTATTTCATTGTTCCATTCCAGGAGTGGCCAAGTAGAGATAAAGAAATGATGATTTTCTAAGGTGGGTTGGCCTTTCAGAACTTGATTCAGATTCATAAATGGCATAATTTTGAGCGCAGTTCCCATTTGTATTGAACAATAAATATTGATTCCTCAGGAGAGTGATACAAAAAATTAAGATGAATTGAAAGCAGATTGCTCAAGTCTCTTTACATTTGAATCAAAAGACTAGGCCAAGTATTTAATCTTTCCATTTTTCCCCTTCTTTTGTTAGAATAATTATTTCTATGCTTCATTTTAAAAAATTAATTTCTTTTTCCCATTTTAAGAAGGAAAATGGGATTTTTTTTTTTTTTTTAATGCCATAATTGAATCTATACATATATCCAAAAGCCATTAAACATTAGTTGTCCTGCTGGAAAATATTACTTACTTATTGATAAACTCTTCCATCTTCAGATATGACTAAGGATTTGACCCAGTACAACTTATCATAATTTTGTGAACCATCAAAGCCTGAGATGATATCTCTGATTTTACAAATAAGTCTTTTACAAACTTATTTTACTATGTCCCAGAAAACATTAAAACAAGAAAAACAAAGAAAAACAAAAAGAAGAGAAAAAGAAGAAAAGAAAAGAAAAGAAAAGAAAAGAAAAGAGAAGAAAAGATCAA
>JANHGN010013739.1:0-19342 GCA_024605025.1 Megaceryle maxima | reverse complement strand
CAACCGTTAAGAAAAAGAGACTATTGAGGTAAATCATTTCCCCCGCACAGAAATGGCCTTTTGTTTACGTTTTGGCCCTTTTTTTGTTTTCCCCTTTTTTTTTTTTTTTTTTTTTTTTTTTCATTCATTAAACAAGTTTTCTAACTTGTAAACCTGAATACTTGGAGGGAAAGTTCCATCTTACAGTCCGTTCTCTTGCTCATCTCTGTCCCGTGGCACTAAACCTGGATGCCCTTGACAGCTTGCTTGATGCTCTCCAGCAGGTCCTTGTTCTCCGGGTTCTGGTAGCACTCCTGGTTGGTGTACATGTCAGTCAGTGTATTGACATACGCATCGAAGTTCTGCTCACTAATTGGCTCCTGCAACCAAAAAAAAAAAGCCAAATGAAATCATTAGGAGCAGAGCAGGAAGAGATCAAGATGTTTCTTTGCAAGGTTTCCACGTCGGAGCCTTTTTGTGCATGGTGGAACATATGGAAATCTCATCGTGCAACCCCTGATCCTGCCAGATCTTAACTGGGTACTTCATTTTATGCATTGGCCTCATGGAACTATTAACAGCATCAGGTTAAGCGGGTGCAGGCAGTTTGACAGGCTTGAGGCTGAATTCAAAGCCATGGAAACAAAGGGCTGGAGGATAAGGGTTCTGCTGAAGCATCACGGGAGGGAATCAAAGGCAAAGTTAGGACAGGAGCCTGGTCACCTTGGGCTCACATCTGCCCACGCCAGCACTCTGCTGCGGTACAACTTGTGCTTTTGATGGACATCATGGAAACCTTGCAAATATCTAACTGGGAGTTAATGGGGGGTAAGAAAAAAAAAAAAAAGAGAGAAGGAAGCAAAAGAACAGGAATAAAATGAGCATACGAGTCTCGTGGGCATTATTTAATTGGAGTTGCCTGAAACCTTGAAGAAATATTTGCTGAACAGTTTATTTGACCTTTATGTGTCAAATACTTTACAAAAAAAGCACTCAGTGAGCGGTTTTCTGCCAGTTAGGCAGCTGGGTGAGCACTATCCAAAACTGCTCTGCTGGAGGATGGCTTCTCTCCAACCAGCCTGAATTTAAATACAAACCCCAATGAAAAGGATTCAAAAAAAAGAAAAAAAAAAAAAAAAAAAAAAAAAAAAAAGAGAAAAAAAAAAAAAGGTGCAAATTCTGAATAAAGTGTTGGGTGGAGATGGTTCTTCTGTTCCAAAAAAAAACCCAAAAACACCCCAGCTGTGGAGCATTTCAGGTCCCCAACATCAAGAATGATGTCCTATGAATGATAGTCTGAATCTCCATCCAGATTATTGTCTCCTAATCCCCTTTATTTTAGCTATGGGTATTTGCTCAAGAAGAAAACAGCAAATCTTACAGATGCAGCTTATTATATTTAATCATCATGGTGCAATGTGTATAATTGCCTCAACATGAAATACTTCTACATTTATAATTGCTTTGAATGCTTATTTGATAAGTATAGATTTCCAGCTGCTGATGTACAGAAGTGAAGGGAGATCAGGCTGGAATACTTTGAAGGCAGAAAACTATACACCTTTTGTTTCTGCTGTTTTGTTTTGGTTCTTACCTTTCTGTTTGGGATTGAGTTCCCTAGAGGCAATGATTTGGAAATCTGGCTACAGGACTCCCCTAGGAAGACACTAGGGACCTAGGGGATTTCTGACACAGATCCCATTTCATCCCTGCTTAAAAGCTACTTGCACGTAAGATGTGGAATACCAGTGCCATCCATACAGGACAGTTCAGCAGAGATGTCATCTGTTGATAATGATACACTACAAAGCTATCAATAATCACAGTTAAAATGAGACTTTTTTTTTTTCTTCCCCCACAACAAGCTTAGCCTTTTGTTTATTCACACAACTTGAAGCTCTTTCTAATGTTTTTTAATGATTTTGTCATTGAGAGATAACATCAGATCTTGAATTGTAACAGTTTCTGCCTGTAAGAGTGGAAAAGGGGCAATTCCCTCTGCCCATAAAATGTAAGGCATAACATGGAGCAGAAACATTGTGTTTCAGGTGAAAAAGGGAAGGACAGATGCCTGAATAGCATCGTTCATCCATCTATGTGACTAGAAGCAAGGAACCTCAGACTTAATGCTATTCAGGACTATTCAGACAAGAGAGATATCAATGAAAAATACTAATTTGTTAAAAATAAACCTTGTGTAGAAATACATACATTTCAGGAGTTATTTTACCTTGGGAATTTTCTTAAGTTTTCATGACAAGTTTTGTTCAAAAATGGGAGAGAAAGAAAAAACCCTCCAATAACTCACTCAAGATAGAAGTCCTGAAATCATGTCTGTAATAACCCATAGGGTGCAGAGCTGTAAACCTCATTATCTACAATTGGAATGCAGTGCATTTTCTATTAGTTATTCTGTCAATTAATTCAGTTTAAAAAAGTGTTTTTATACTCCCAGTTAAGAAGCATTGTCAAATTATAAATATTTTCCAAGAAATGAGGAAAATGAGGAAGGTATGTTTTCCTGCTTGCCTTTTCTGTGTTTAAAAAAAAAAATTAAAAAAGCTAATGACAGACTATGTTTATTGTGTTTTTCCCCAATTCTGCGTCACGAGATTTTAACAGTATGTCTGTCATCTTATGCTGTAGCACCTGATCTTCCATTAAACAAACACAACCTCTAACCTTTCTAGTTGCAAAGATAACCTTCAAACTGTGAAGTGAATGTATTTATTTTTATCAGCAATGTCTCATTTGGTCTGAAGTATGAAATGAATGCAAATTTTTTTTTCATTTACCACACTGTTGAATATTAATACTAATGCAATCCAATTTTTAGTGTCAAAGAACTATTTCTATGCTGATCAAAAACTTCAGGAGAAAAGACAGGAGATCCCAGTATATGCTTTGTTCTTCCTTTGAGTGCCCTTTGCCTTCACAGTCTTGGAGAAGTAAAGAATGTGAGAAAAAAAAATAATTTTAGAGGCAACAGTCATCCACAGCTCTCTTAATAATAACTGAAGCTCTTATCCAATGACGTCCATCCAATTTTCTAGAGGCTCACAGCCTACAGAATTCCACAGACATTACAATTGCATATCCAAGGACAGAATTAGAACATTTTTCTTACCTTTATTGATGTGATCAAAATTATAACCTCAAAAAGGGGTACTTGAAATTAATTATATAAATATCTGAAACCTACTGCCTATCTATTTTCCATTAAATGCTTGATCAAAGCAGTTAGAGTCATGAGTCTATTTTCACCAGGACCATGAAGAAAACTCAATGACAGCTTCAATATTTAATGCAAAAGAAAAGAATCTTTTGAGCCTAAAAGAAGTTATATTTATTAAATATTCTGCCAAAATGTACTTAACTGTTAAAAGCAATTGAAATACAAAAAATGTGGCAGGCGACAGGTGTTCCTAGTGATGTTAAAATAAAACCCAATAGAGACACAACCCTGTATCAATAAGAGAAATGTTGAATTAGACGAAGTCCAGGAAGCAGAATAAAGTCAGATTGTTTTTTCTGTTAATGGGTTTTGTTTTGGGTTTGTTTGGTTTGGTTTTATTACATATCAAAAGAGATGGTAGTTAGAGAAGACTTTATATGTATTTTACATCTAGGAATTTCAACACTTTTGAAAAGACAGTGTTTGTACCAGGCTGTTTTAATATGTTTATGTCTAACGTGATTTACTGATTGGAAAAAAAATAGTATTTTACTCAATCATTCTCCAGAGGAGACCTGCCCCACCCCCCCTCAAAAAAAACCCAAAACCAAACCAAACCAAACAAACCCAAAATCAAACAACCAAAAAACCCCAAACAAAAACAAAACCCACACAAAAAAATACCCCAAACAAACAAAAACAAACAAGAGTTTTTCTTGATAATTTAGCAAGAATTTGTTTCTTTGTAACAGAATAATCAAAAGTACACCTTTCAAAGGTGTGATGAGTTTTGGAGCTGGTTTTTTTTGTGAATTAAGAGACCCAAGAGAAATGAAACTTTATCTCAATTAAAAATTTTATTTAATCTGAAACTATGCCAAAATAGATTGCAGTGGGGATTTTCCTCTTTTGCACTATGGTATGGTATGGTCTGGAAACAACCACACCAGATTTCTACTCTGTATGAAAGTTATCTATGGGAGAGTATAGCAGGCAAAAGTGAATTAGCTCTACAATATCCTTACATTTTTTTTCTTAAAATGAACCACATTTTTTCCTGCAGACTGAGCTCCATTCACAGAGAAATTCACATTTGTATTCTGATTTTGATGAATTTCTTCCCCCTTGTTCTATAAAAATCACCTTTTTTCCTGTGATATGAAATTACATTTGCCTAGACTGCAACATAAATTAAGTGATTTACCTAAGACTACACAAGAAATCTGAAGAATAGAAATTCACTGACCTTTCATTCTGATTAAAGTAGTAAACACTGAATTAACCTTTTTCCTAAGTAGGTTCTGGGCAAATATTTTTGAACAGTTAAACAGTAAACCAGGAGAATGATCAATAAATAAAAATATATTGAGTATGTAAACATTTGTACTCACCTGAAATTAGGATAACTTCTCACTGAAGTCAGAACTTCAGCTATTTAAAATCAAAGTTCCTCTACAGAACTGAATAAAGCAACTCTGATTAACGTTCCTAGGTAAGAATCTCATATTTTTCCATCATTCAAATATTAGCCCTGTTAACAATGAATCCTTCAACTCTATGGTTTAATGATACTCTCAATTGAAAACATTATTATGGACCTGTTCCTTCAGTTCTATGTGACCATGCTAACTTATTTCAAGTTAGAATTTGGCCTAATGCTTCCTGTAACAAGATATCAGGTTTCAGTCACTTGACTCCAGAGTTATGCCAGCTGGGTTTTCCAGCTCAATTTTAAAGGATAAAAAGACCAAGTTCCTTGCTAAAGTGAAAATAGGAATAGAAACTTGGGAGGACAGGCCATGCAAGAAAGAACTAGGAGTTTGCAGTTTCCATAAACTTTATGTTTAATTAATTAAAAAAGACCTCACCAAAATACACAAACCACCCCTGCCCACAGTAGAGTTATGTAAGTAAAAGTCTGAAGAAATATTTATTGAGAAATTATGTCAGTATACTCACGTGTGGAGGAAAAAAAAAAAGGTATGTGGAATATTTCTTCCTTCACAAATCTGTGAAAAAAGTAAGTCTTATGAGTGAAAACTATGCTCTTTGCTGGAACATTTGCATCTAATTTGTGGTAAATATACTGAATAGTTATGTTTTACATGCATTTTTATTTAAAAAAATAATAAACAATACTGCAAAACAAAAATCAAAATAATAATTGCCTAAACAATACTGCAAAACAAAAATCAAAATAATAATTGCCTTTACTGTCCCATAGGTGCAACATTAATGCTGTTATCCTCTAAGTATTCACTCCAAAATTTTGGCAAGTAGTTCTAAGAACATGTCCTACAATTACTGAAAAAAATATTGTCAGGGAACAGTAGAAAAACCTGGGCTACTTCACAAGGGAAAATGAACAAGAAGCACAGGATGCAAGGGTAGAAGTCCCAGGTGAAGCTGGTGAAGGTGACTAAGGCCTGTTGGGGCACTCTGGGAGCACATAGAACCTCTGTCTTGCTTGGTGGTTTCCAAATATGTTCCTCAGGTGTGTAGCCCTGATAATCAACAGGGTGGTGAAGGTTTCCCTGGGTGAGTTTACAATCCAAAGTTTGCTTTGCTTCTGATGCTGCTTTCTGACTGTGGGGCTTAGCTGGTGTGAGAAAGGGTTTGGGTGATGAGGCTTTGGGAGAAAGATATGAAAAATGGTGTGGATCTTCTGGGACCTTTGGAACATTATCAGGCAAGTAATTGGGCAAATGAGGTCTATTTTATAGCTATCTCAACCAGAATTTTGCCTGTTTAATGTGAAGAAGGCTACACTGGACTCTATGTAGCTGAGCACATTTTCTGGTTAAGTGGCCTTACTATAGGTAGCCTTTTTTATGCTTCAGTGTGTAACATTTATTATTATATTGTTTTTATCATTATAGGTGAAACAGTGATCTAATTAACTCCAGTGAAAGTTCAGTGCATAACTACTGTGGGGCTAGTATCTTTTCCATATTTCTGTGTTAAGTTGTAGCTAAGCTAAAGAACCTTCCCATCACACCTGCCATTCTGCATACCCCTTGGACAAAAGCAGAAAATGTGAATATGAAACAATTCCAATTAATAATTGCAATGATTTACCAGAAATACAAGATCCTCCAATGTCAATTCTTGCAAATCCTCTATGAATATCTGACCACAGTACCAGAAACAGTACTTCACACACAGCAATCACAGACTTCAACTTAAAGTAGGTCATTTCCCTGAAAATACTTTTGTGGATTTTGAGTGAACATTTACCTAGGTAGAGCACTTCTTTTACTTATTTCTGAGGCTATATGAAAATTACTGTCAGGTTGGTTTCTTGCAAAGCAATCTATAAGCAAGCTATTTTTCACAATGGCAATTTAAATGAAATTTCTCATATGATTGCCCATTTGCTTTTATCAGAATATGATTTTAAAAGTTTATTTTAGCAATAGCATTTGTTTGATCAATATTTATCATAAATAGAGCTGTTCTGTTCTCAATTTTTCCTTTTTTGTCTGTTGGTAGTTCCAATCTGTTCTGTCTTATCATAGACAGGGTTAGTCAAAGCATTAGCATGGAATCCATATGGATACACACTGTATAAAACAATGGAGCTACAGGTTTTGGTTCGGGTCTCTTGAGCATTATCTAAAGACTAATAATAATAATAATAAACTACTACCCAAAATCATATTACAGAAAAGCAGTAAACAAGAAGTCATATTTCTTGTCAGAATTCATAAAAAAACCCAAACCAAACAAACAAAAAAACCAAAACAAACAAACAAACAAAAAGGCAAAATTAATCATTTAGGTTCTATTTTAAAGGTTTATGAAGGTCTTTACTTGGCCAGATCAAATTTGTCTTCAACCATGGGCTAAACTGGGCATGTGAACAAGAATGTAAGAACACTGCAAATGTGTATTGTACTTCCAAAATGGAAGAGAAACAGCAAGTGAATTCTTATTCAGCAGCTTTAAGCAGAAACAGAAATACTATGACCTGGGCTAAGTATGTTTGAATGTTTTTGAACTTCCAGTTAATAATGACCATATTAAAGAGCTAGGTGCTTTGAATTTACTTCAGGAGTCTCTCTATTCATGAGGTGCTGAGAAAAGCAGTCATTCAGTAATCAAAAGAGTTCCAACCCAGGCTCCCATCATTTGTACATGAGAGACATACACCTTCAGAAGTAATTATTTAAGTTCTTATTAAGCCTCAGAAGACATCTGCATTATAATTTTACCCAGAAGACAATTGAGAACACCTATGGTTTGCCCCAAATTGTTCAGGTCCATCAAATCTGTCTTTGGAAATGCTTGGCCTACATTAACAAAGACTTTCAGATTATTCTTACAGTTCAATAATTCTACTTGTGAAGCTCTCTAGATACCTTCAATATAGCAACATTTGCTGTGTAGGCATCTTGCAGTTGCTCATAGCAATGAACCTCAAATTTATTCTCATGGTCATTAGACTGTGCAGCAGAAATATACTAATGTACACTGCAGGTCCTGAATGTACCTGGATGTCAAAGACCCATGCTTTGGAATTTGGATGTAGTACAGGCATCATCTTAAAAGGAAATGTAGTATCTTTACCATGAATAAATACTTATTGTGAGTTATTAGTACAATGAAACTTTGTCTGAACTCACAGGTTTGTTTTACATTTTCCTTTGACAAACAGCTATCCTGATAGGAGAAAAAACCAAACCAAACGAACAAGAAAGAAACCAACACCAAACCAAAAATAAACAAAACAAACCCAAACAAACAAAATGACACTAATTCAGTTCTTCTATAAAACTCATCAATTCACACTCGGACACCAGACATAGAAGACTAGACAACTTACCAATGCTCTTTAAAGAGACTTTGAAAGCATATTGTGTTGATGGACTCATCTAATGTTTTTCTGAAAGACCATAAGAGTAGCAATATTACATGTTAAAGTCAAAAATATTTAATCCTCTCAAAATCTGGAGAGGTGTTGAATAAACGAAGGTGGAGTGGGTTTTTACTCATAGAAGTAAGTTTGCTAAGTTTTATACACTCCCACCTATCTAGAGTAGAAAGCAGACTATGTAGGCTCTAGAACAGAACTGCAAGTGGGGAAAAAAAAAAAAACAAAACAACAACACAACAGTAAAGTGATGCATTTTTGGACCAGATTTATTGTGTCCTAGTGATATCAACTTTCCAATGTAGGAAGTTAAACTGTCAGACTTGCAGGCTTATGGTCCATGAATTCTAGCAATACCTGACTCTGCAGGTCAGACTTTATGCATGCAGCCGTATATTTGCAGCAGCTTTACCTTCAAAATATTATTTCCTTTAAAGGTTTGCTGCACAAAATGTTGTGTAATAGGACTGTTAAATAGAATTTACATCTTCTTTTTAGCCCTCCAACTTGCTGGTGCTGGTGTTAGGAAGCCAATATCCTTATATACCTCATGAGATTATGTAAAATAAAGAAGCTCCTCCAGACGTGGAAAGTCAGTTCCATCTCCAGCTGTCCTCTGCAGGAATTAATTCATTTTTAGAGAAAGGCAAGGAAATCAGCCTCATAACTTAGGCATCTAGATGCCTAAATAGCCCAGATGATACCATATTTCATGTCGACATTTTTTCATAAAAGGATAATAACTCATTAATGTTATGTTATTTTCTGTTGATGCTGAGTTTGACCACACTATCAAAAATATGTTCTAGAACCACTTGTTCAATAGAAATTTCAATATCAAGACACCGTATAAAGATGGTAAGTAGTTATAGTTGAACAGTTTCTAATATAAGTGTTCTTACTCCCTGGTGGAAAATTGGTAGGTATTATCACTGTAGAAAGTGATAATAATTATGGATGACTATTAAATGTATGCACCAATTAAAATCAAATAAAAAACACCCCCCCTCCATTTCAACCATTCCTTTACAATCAATTTTTTGGTTTTTTCAATGAAACTCTTGGAGCTAACCACATTATGCCACTCAAATTATATTAATAAAAGCAGAGAGGCCATGAGAAATCAAATGAATGTTTTATTATAGCACCTCTGATCAAGTCATCAGTAAAGAAAGGGCTTCTAAACTTAATTTAGATACATCCCTTCTCTTTCCTCTGATTAGAAGTTTCTCTGCTTAGGAAGCAGCAGTGTAACACTGCCACCCACTGCCCCTCTTCACACAGGTAAAGTCATGAGGGTAGATAAACGTTCAGGAGTAATCAGGTCTTTCCAGATATTGTTGTGAAACCTTTATTAAGCTTTGAAAGCTCCTGAGGGTAAGTTGGACCGGCTTTACTTACTTTGTTTTGAATCAGATGTAGTATGATCTTCATCTCACCTGCAATAAATTGACTCTGAGCATTACAATACCTTTATGTGTTGGGTTTTGTTTACCCACTTTCAGATGTAACCATCTTCTTCTGTGACTAAATACAGTAGTACTTTTCTTCAGAGAAACTCATCCTCTCAGCTGTCTCCAAATAAGAGGCAATCTATGATGAGCACCCAGCTTATTTAGCCTATTTAGATGAGGAAAGCTGCTACTATAAGGTTGTAATGCATGGCACAATGAGCAACATTTCAATGAAACTGAAAAACCTACTGTTCCAAACTTTTCATTCTACCTTTCTGCCTCACTGTGTTTGTATATTTTACATTTATTTGAAGGAAATTTTGCATTTCTCTTATAAAAATGACATTGCTTTCACTTTGCTGATGCAGGAATCATTATAAGTCTAGTCATACAGGCTCATGGACGTTGGTTTTAGTTATTCATTAGTTGGAAAAAAGACTAGAACCACTTTAAGCTCCTAACAGTATGATTTTTTTTATTACCGTATTTGTGTGTGGTTTTTAATCATGCATTCAATTCTGTTTAAAATTGCATTCTGATTTGAAACTTATAGTCTCAAAAGTCACTTGGAAATCTTGCCAATTATATTTTCACCCCAGTTTCCAAAAAACCTTCAATCATTACTGGCATTCAAAGTACATGAGGTATAGGACATGAGGTGCTGCAGTGTCAAGATATTAAAAATTACTGCAAGGTCTTCTCATTTGAGCCCACACTACCATGCCCACTTCTGGACCTCTTGGTATTTATAAATAATAAAGAGGAAAATTACTAGTTTTGCTCTCAAATACTCAGCAAATTACTAAGCACAGCTTTCACTCATGTAAAATTAATTCACAGGCTTGGTGCATGGCATTATTTTGCTATAAGAAATTGCATTGTATCTCAAATGCATTGAATATGAGACTTAAGGAAAAAAAAAAAAATCAATAAAAGAAATTAAATATAGCCAGCCTCCCTCAAACAATAAAAATCAATGCTATGTTATCAGGTACCTAAGAAGCAGGTTTATTTTCAACATTAATCTGGATAGTAGTTTCATGGTAATTGATTTTTTTTATACTTAAGCTGTCAAAAACTATAACAAGCAATGATTACTTGTTATTTTCCAAATTCATAAAAGAATTGATTCTGTGGGGATTGTGCTGGGGTTTTTTTCCCCTATCTTTTCTGGTACTGAATTAGTTTTGTCACTGAAACAATTGCTAATCTTTCTTGTAGTGATGGCACAATTGAAAAATAAATATTCACTAGGCCTTAAATGGAATTGCTTTACAACTGCAGTTAATTTCTGTTTGTCAATAAAAATAAAGCAAATATATCTTCATTATTTTGATTGGTAAACAGTGTGACAACTTATCTATGGCTGAACTAAATGTTGCATTAAATATTAACTATTATATTTTCATAAAATGGAAAAGGCCTAATTCCTAAAAAATTAAGCTAAAAGCTGACTATACACTGTTAATCTATTTTGACTGAAAACAGAACATAAACCAGAGCAACATGGGGGGAAGATAAGTAAATATTAATTAAAAAAAAAAAGAAAAAGATAAAGTATTTTTATTGAAGTTCTATGGGAATTCTGAAATGCTGAGAATGCATAATATATGTTGAAGTATCAATTAACAATTTTATTTTCATATTTCATATATTTAAGGATGATGAAAGGAAGACAGGAAAAATCTGTATATAATCTAATATAGAAATAGAAATATAAAATAGGATGTGAATTAGCAGAAGGTTATTGCAAAATGTAGACACACCATCTTGTTTTAAGGATTGACTTCAGTTTTCAGTAGGTTATTGGAGAAAAAAAATAGTAAAAGGAAGGATTTCTGTACAAAATTTAAGACTCTTTGATAAATTTTCCTGGTTATTTTATATAGATCATATCCCTTTATATCATGTGCTTAGGGGAAGAATATTATCTGGGGAGTAATGTACAAATAAAACAAGCTTTACACTGTTTTGATTTATACTGACAACTTACATGTAAAACTCCTTGCAGTTCTCCAAGACAAATCAGAGCAGTTACTGTTATACTTATTGCAGGCAATTTGTAACTATGTGAGAGATTTTATTACCATAAAGTTGCTTTCCATAAATAGTGGTAGCAGCTGGAGCAGCAACCAAGTTCGAGATGGCAAAATTAGCATAACAGAGAGGTACACACCCCTTCAGTATCATCAGTATTGGTAACACTGTACACATTATCTGATCAGAGTTATAAGAGCAGCATGGCTGTAGACAACCTAGAAGATGATATGTCGTTAATATTGATATGCAGTTCTGCCCCAGAAGCAAAAGGGGCAGACACAAATTTCCTTGGTCAGCATTGTATTTTGCTTGTTATGAGCTGTGGAATTAAATGCTACAGACTGTTTTGTACTATAGGAGAGGGATGGGAGTTAGATGCAGAAGACAGATAGGAAGTTTTTGACTCTACGCACCTGTGAAAGCACTCTTCAGTATGTTTAAATCATTTATTGTCCAGTCTTGTTTTAGATGTCTCAAGCTTTGTAATTTACAGGACTTGACATGCAAAAATATTCCATATTCCAAGACCAAACATTATGATTCCATTCACTCCCACTTTCTCTTTAGACATGCAGCTTAAATATTTCTTTTTTTTTTTTTCTTTAAATTTCAACAGCAATTATTCATCCTTTCCCTTTTGTAATGATTACAGACTTATGCTAATAGCAGCTTTTTCCCTGTTTCAGCTAGCAGAAAAGAATTTCTATGATGATCTTATTTAGGTGTGTAAGTTAATTTGTATTTTTTATTAAATTTCTGATCCCATCTACTTTACACGTTCTTACACTCTCACCTTCTTCCTCTTTGTTGACGAGGTACAATATTTCTTTTTCTACCACTATATTTAAATCCATTCTATTCCCTGATCATTTCTGACAATTTTTTGAACTGTCAAAATAATTAATCTCTACTGGCAAAAGGATGCCAAAAGTCTCAATCAACACTGAAAGCCAAAGATATGGGGAAGATTATAAACCCTTGCAAATAACACATCAAAATGAACAATGCGTATTACCATTGACATATTAAAATATAACACTATGCCATTATTTAAACATTCCCACATTATTAAAAGAGACAGAAATCTTCATTAATCATAAACTTTTCCTTCTTTTTCCCTCTCTGATGTGCAGACAATTGTATTTTGATAGTACAAGTTAAAAGCCCCTTCTCTCTTTGAAGGGATTTCTCAGTTGATATGAGAATATTTTCCTTCTGACATTATGTCCTGCTTCTGTGTATTGTTCATGTTAGACATTGTTGTCATTATTGCACTATAGTCAGATAACTGACCTGTAGAAAGAGTAGTAAGACATTTTTTTCATGGTGACTTACTATATGATATAATAAAGCATACTGGCAGTGCAGGAGGTTATTATTTTCAATGGTTTTCAAACAAAAAGGAAGAAAGAAATCACAAAATGCAGTGCAGAATGAACCCTTAGATGAAAGGTATAGAATATCACTTGCAGATGTATAAACTTTGCCAGAAACTACAGAAAATCTGAAAGGTCTTGCAGAAGCTTCTCCATTTATTAGTCAACCTCCATCAGCATCATAAAGTTCAGCCTCTTAAAAGACAGGTCTACGTCCCATAGGATTATGAAAACAAAACAAAACCAACCAACAAACAACAGAAAAAACCCACAAACAGGCAGCACTTCAGGGGATTCATCTACATTTATTTTTTCTTATAGTTATCTGTCACCATGGTATCTTAGGACTTCAACTGTAAGAAGAACTCCATATTGGTAGGCATTTTATACATGCATGCCACAAAACAGGATAGTCTTAGTTCTGAAGAAAACTCCCCATGAAGATGTGTTGCAATGCCACCTTCTAAAAGTACTGCACCAACAGTGGGTAACATGAGCTGTAATTTTGATTCAGTTCTTCCAAGAGATTAGAACATAGAAATAAATTTGTTTATTCTAGTGTTTAAGCACAGCAAAACCTCCATAATAATCCCATGTCATCTCATTTGGTTTGACTTCCCATTGCTTAAAAGAATAACAGCTCTTAATATGAACAGGTAATATGTTCCCAATACAGGAAAATCAAATATACTGAAAATTTCCTTTAAATACTTGCAAGTTTGAAACGTTAAGTGACAAGGTTAAATATCTAGTTTTGTACTCTTTTTGTTCCTGTTGTGCTCTGAGGTTTTCCTTAATGATAGGATTAAATATGGTTTCCAGCTAAAAACACTTGCTTGTCGTTCCCTGTAGGTTAGTCTCTATATTTTGTGCTTATCACAAACAAAGAGGAAATAACTTTCTCAGTCTTTGTGAGTCTCTTAAAATGCACACACTTTGGGGAAATCATATTTTCTTGAAGGAAATGAGGCATGACCAATCACACAAAACGTGAGAAAATCCCTTGATAGGTGACCTTTGCCACTTGTAAAAGAAGCTGTTCAGTGGCTGAGGTTTCATGGATTTCATGCATGAAAATCAGATTTTCTGGCCACCAGTGCTGTTCAGTAAATAAATAATCCATCATTGTGTCAAACAGTAGAAACACGAAGATACTGGCATTGCTAACTGAATAGAGGTTTTTAGTTAGCAATTTATGCAAACCCTATGTTTTGTCTTCAGGAGTTGTGCATGGTTTTTTTGCAGTATTTAGTTTTCATTACTTGAACTTAGGTTATTCATGCTTTGAAGAAATGTAAATGAAGTCAGGGGTAGGGACTCTATCACCAATTTGGTTGTGTATACCCAGATGCACATATATATGTAAAAGAATAACAAATAATACTACCATACTAGACACTCTGGGAATGCTTTTTGGAGCCCTTCACAGAAGAAGAAATCCTTCTGTACTATACTAGTTTAGAAGAATACTAGAGATTTTTCTGAGGTACACTAGTGGCACAGAGAACCACATACTTAACAAGAACTCATTTAGATATGTTTTGCCTCAGTATGTGATGTATATATGCATGAAGTGGTAAAATATAATTTTCTTATCTGGATTTCATAATCCCTAATCAAACTTTTATTTATCAATCATACATTTTTCTCACTTACATGTAGAAGATATCCTTCCATGTTGTCTCCAGCCAAAACTAGCACCCTTTATTCCTTTTTTCTTTTTTTTTTTTCCAATTCTTGACAAATTCATAAGAAACTGGATATTTAGCATGAAGTGACTGCACAAAAGGACTTTAAAAGTCATTGCATAGTTATCTCTTTCTTTTCCTTTGAAAGGAAATTATCTACATTATCTTCAATTTTAGTTATTTAAAATTATTTAATCAGTTGTATTTATACTCGTATCTAATTCTTTAGTTAATAGTGCACAGTTTTAACAGGGTTTTTTTAACAGTTTGCCACTGTTATAAAACCAAGAAATAGTAATTGTAATAAGGCTAAATTCTTATTTCCTTAGAATTAATAACTGTAATAAACAGCTCACCTTTTCCCATTCACCCTCTAGTTTCTCTGGAGACAAAGATCTAATGACTTCTTCAATCCACCATGTAACTGATATTATTTGGTTTTCAGCTCCTTGCCATTCCCTCTGCTTATATTAAATATATAAATAAATATGTTTTATAAAAAATTCCCCTCATGACATGACAAACATCTTTGCTACCTGTACCTTTTGGTCTTGGGAGCAAGACATTTATCCAGTTTACAGCTCCTTTCTACCTATCAAATACAGCTGCAAATAGGTTACTGTAGTAACTCATTCTAATATGCTGTAACATGGACTCAGTATGATTTATCAACACTATCAGGTGTAATATACAGTTCCATTAAAATGCATTATTAATATAAAGTAATGACTGCATGTAAAAATATGTTAAAATCATACTGTTTTTAAATACTTTTCAGTTACAAAATTTCCTGCATCTTATTTAAAATCTTATTTAACACTGGAATATGGAAAGATTCATTAAGTTTCTCTTTAGTACCCACCAGACTAGTGAGAAATTCAGTGTTGTCTCCCATCTCTGGATCACATTGACAAATTATTCTGACAGAAGAAATGTTGGCTAATTTGTTTTCAAAATATTATATAATTAAAATCTTTTTTATTACTTAATAATTGTAATATTTGTCCTAATGCAACCTCTTATTATAAGAAATTTGTGCAGTATACACACACAAACACACAATGTTTTAATTTTATTTGTCCATGCTGTGGAAAGATCAAGAAAAAAGAGCTTCTGATTCAGCTGGCATAGGGCAATTGTGTGCTTATACATATATATAAAAATATATTTAATCTGTTTTATTTTTACTTCATGATTAGGTCAAGGCTGCATGTGAGCTTCTCCATGCTTTTAGAAAAAAAAGTGAAGAGAAATTTTATGCAGAAATCATGTTAACGCAAAAAAAAATCAAATTTGTTTGTAGGAAAAAGATATTGAAAAGCTCAAACATACTTAGCAGAAGTCATATGATGCTAATCTTCTTCTGGATGCTAATCTTCTTGTGCCTTACATCTTGCACTCAATAACTTGGTTCCTGCCATGAAAAGGAAATTCTGTGTGGTCTGTGATGCTCATTTTTCCTAGATCAAGGCTTTTCACATGTCCGAGACTTTAAGTTTGGTGAAAAACAAGTGTGTCCACAAGTTGTTCTAGAATAGTCTATGTTTGCAGAGAAGACAATAATCTAGACCAAAGATCCCCTTAATCTGGACTCTCAGACCATATTGGATGTGCACTTTCTTCCAGTTCTGTTCTGTGACACTTCTGCAGGACTTCTACTAGTGCAAAAGTGAGTGGCTGGTTTCACAAAGATGACTCAGCATTCCCTAGGCATTTCTTCAGTTTTAAAGAAAAAAAAAAGTTTTTTTTCTTTCCTCTATAATAAAATTCTGAATGGTATTTTATTACTATTAGATGGCTCGGGTTTTGTTATTAGATGCTTGATTTTTATTGTGACAGACAGTAGCTGTGGGTGCACATTCTTTGAATGTAAGCAGTGTGACTTCTATAATGGGAATAAAGAATGCAAGTTAAAGGAAGCATACAATTGGAACCAGCCCTTGCTCAAAGGCAGGATCTTGACTTCAAAAGGTGTCACTGCCATGGTGTCATACAAACAAAATAGAATAATAATATAGCAACCCTTGAAAATTACTTTTCTGAAATTTTCATCTATCTGTGAGATTTCCAAGACTTTCTCCACTCAAATGTAAGGTTCACTCCACTTCATTTATTTGGAAGCAGAACAAAATCTCAGCCTATTCTAGGTTATAGAAGAGGAAAAATATGATGAATTCACACAAAACAGACATAACTCCCCAAAATTCTGGATGCACGCGAATACAATTTTACATGTATTGAATTAATTTGTGTGGCATGAAAAGACTTTTGAGTTATTATATGAGTGTAAATTGGGTGTAGGATACATTTAATATAATTTTAGATGTCTAAAAATCTGGTAAAGTCTAGGTCAGCCATGTTAGAACATCTTTATAAACAATAGAGAAAACCAGACTTTTAGGATACCTACACAGAATCACAGGATGTTAAGGGTTGGAAAGGACCTTGAAAGGTCGTCTAGTCCAACCCCCTTTCCAGAGCAGGACCACCTAGAGCAGGTCACATAGAAACGCATCCAAGCAGGTTTTACACCCATTGCCCCTTGTACTATCATTGCACATCGCTGAGAGAAGCATGTCTCATATTTTAGATAGCTATTTTAGGATAAATATAATTGCCTCCTGGATATGCCACTTCTGTTGATTGAAAAGAGAACCCAAATTCACCAGTTTAGAGTCAGATGGTTTGTTTTAGATTATTCTGAAATTAATCTCACCAGAATTTTAAAGGTCTGACCACAGCCTATCCAAACTAAATTATGCATTTAATCTGTACAATAATTTTCTTTTTCTTCATATGGTATAGTGAATGACAGAAATAATTTGGCTTTTGTTCTTCATGCATGGGTAGTTCATTTAGCTATGCATTCACAAACACTTGAGTAGATTTTATCATCCAAAGTTATTCCTCCGTTGTGAGCAGATATTCATGTGCATCCAGAATTTTTGGGATTTATGTCTGTTTTGTGGGAATTCATCATATTCTTAAGATGTGAAAAGAATGAAATAAATTGTACTGAATCACTGGGTGCAGCCTGGATTTTGTCTCTGGTTTGGTAGTGCTATTGCAGCAACAGTCAATGAAAACATGCTGTATTTGCCAAAAATCGATGGAAAATACACCATTTTGTGGTCAGAAAACACATATTTATCTGCAACTGAGTTGACATGGCAATTTGAACCTTAGTTTTATCTTCATGGTTAAAGATGCCTGCCTTCAGAATATGGTCAAGCTACACTGCCTTTATAGCCTGGGAAGATAGATACCTCCCAAAAGAAGTAAATAATTTATTTCTTAGATGGACTGACCCTTTCTTTGGAGGCATCTTTCTCACTAACGGCCATGAAAAAAGACCTAGAAAAACTAAACTCTTAATTTAGGCAGTTTAAAAAGGATGTTGTGGTTGAGTGAAATGAATGCAGGCTCCAGTCCACAGCTGCACTTTAAGCCTAAGCTCAGGTTAAAGAGAAAACAGCTGTTTACACCCTCTCTAGACCCTCTTCTCTAACTAGCAGTGTCAGCAAAGTCTTGTTACTACTTCACTGGCACCATTGTGGTATCTACCTTGTCCCAACACTTACGACTCCTCTCATTAAATACACCAGCCCTGTGCCTTCCTTTGTAAGTACTCAGGAACTCAATATGAGTTGCTGATATCTGTGTCTCTGACACTCTTTTTCACTCCCTCCAAAGAACTGGAAGCTTTTTGAGAGTTAGAATCAGTCTCATGCATCCTTTGTCTCCAGCTAAGTCTTCATTCAGCAGCCATGAGGAAGGCTGCAATAGGTGAGTCAGCAGAGATGGGTGTTGAGAGGCTGCTGCTGACAGAAGCACAGCTAGCTCTACCCTCCTCTTTCCTTCATTCTCACCAGATAAGATTGGTTAAACAGTATCTCCCAATTCCTATCAAAAAGATGCAAGTTGTTCTCTCAATTTCCTTCCTTTCCTGATCTATTAAAGACAGCTGACTGTTGTCAATTGCTTGTGTTTATTTTGCTTAGTAGAAAAAGGTGTACTTAATCTGATGTTGAAAAGTTAACATACATATTTACTCTGTCACTCATTTTTCTTTGGAAACAAAACAAAACAACATCTTTTCTTTTGGCTTAATTTCTAACAGAATAGTTAAAAAAGATAAAAGAATCATTAATTTGTGTATTTTTCTGTCCAGTCCTGAAAGTTTGCTTGAAGCAAACTTATAATTATTCCAAGATGTTAAGGAAAGAGAGAGAGAAAGAAAGGGTTAATATGGATATTTCTCTATTTCTTCAGAGACCAGCAGTATAATTGGAACATTGCCAAAGTATGACATTTTGTGAGCATTTCTATTACAACTGAAATATAATCCAATTAAAAAAACATTTTCTTTACATGAATGTTAGGAGATGAACAAACATTCACATAACTATACTTAGATCCTTTGGATCAGAGAGCACTGTCTTACTACACTAATAAAGTTCTCATTTAAAGGAGAACTTTAGAAATTTCCTGTAGTTTTACTGCATGGGAATGGTGGAAAAGGCTTTGATGAAGTCTATTTGGGCAGGAAATCCCCTTTGTAAATTGCTAGGTAGAGTCAGAGAAACTCTAAAGAATTTTAGAGGCTCTAGCTTCATAACTCAGTTCAATCAAGTACCCTCAATGAGTCTGGAAGTATCCTGAGACCAGATCTGCTGTTCATTCCTTTATTTTATTTTATTTTATTTTATTTTATTTTTTGTCTAGGAAGCTGTGTCAATCTTTCATTTCCCTTTATG
>JANHGN010013738.1:163280-180205 GCA_024605025.1 Megaceryle maxima | reverse complement strand
ACATTAGGAAGAAGCTCTTCCCCATGAGGGTGGGGAGACACTGGCACAGGTTGCCCAGAGAGGTGGTGGAAGCCCCATCCCTGGAAGATTTTAAAGCCAGGCTGGATGGGGCTCTGAGCAACCTGCTCTAGTGGGAGGTGCCCCTGACCATGGCAGGGGGTTGGAACTGGATGATCTTTAAGGTCCCTTCCAACTCTGACAATTCTATGAGTCTATAAAATTGTGAATTTTGCAATAATTATATTGAAAACATCCACATGTGCACAACATGGGAAGAAAATATTGAAGGAGACAGAATCTATTCAGTGCTATTCTGATAGCAGACCAGAACTAGACATTGGTTTGCAAGCCATTTAGAAAAAGCCAGTGGCAGTCTGGGCTGCCTTGCAGAAGTACTCTGGTGTCTTCAATGTCATGCTGCGCCTGGGCATTGCGTGATCAGTGGGCAGAGGTCAGAGCTGAAAGAGGAAAAAGCCCAGTGAGCAGATCATTGACTTGGAATGAGAGACATGTACAGTATGCAAAAGATTACAAGTACTAAAGTGATTTACACCAGCTGAAGATCTGAGCTGGCTAGTTTAGTTTTGGCCACTAGCCAACCTAAAGGGTGAGAATAGAGCTCAGCAGTCAGCAAATAACTGAGGGCTGTTAAATAACAAGGAGGAAATGAGATGATTTAATGAAGCACACAAAGGTGTAACTAGAAGTAGTTGGAGTTAATTAAGGAAGGGAATATTGCAAATGAGTATCCAGAAAGCCTCTTGCTAATGAAATACAATAGTCTGCAAAAATCACCTTCAACTGAGACTTGTAAAACTGGGTGTGACAGAATACAAATGTCCTGCAGATCCAGAAAGATCATTTGTTTCTAGCATATGAACTTACAGTTACCATGGGGCTGAGCTAGATAAGGCTTTGCAGTCTGAGGCTCATCCTATTTCATACTTCTCAACAGACACACCAAATAATACGTGCATCTTACGTGCTGCACACCATTATGTGTGTTTGAGAGTCATAAGCACATACCTATTGTGGGCTTTTTTACTCCCTTTGATGTAGAGCTGCTCCTCTCACTTCTGGAAACAAAACCCAACCCCTAGCAGGTAAGGTATGCTTAGTAGAGAACTGATTTGGTGATTAAATGGAGAAAACTTACGATCTCTACGTCGAAGTGTAGCCAGAGCCCTTCCCAAATTTCTTGGATCAAAAGATGTTTTCCGAACTGTCTCCAAATTCTTAGACAAAAGTCCACCCTACAGTGAAGTCTTCGCAAAAGGGACTGCCTGGGAAGTCCCAGGCAGGAGAGAACCTTGAGCTCAGCTGGAGCATTTAGGTACCTCTAAGATGGAAAGAAGAGCTATAGAATTGTTGCTGCTCCCTTGACATTAGAACCAGTAGCAACAGACTGGGGGAGTGACATTTTCATTCGTGAACAAACTGTGAATCATTAGCTCCGATATTTGAGAGATGGAGATTATTCTGAATTTGCTAAAATGGCCACATCTGAATTTATTTCACAGCTCATTAGGGAGCTGTGTATAATAAATTACCCAGCATGTTATGTTCAGCTAACCTGCCAGCTCCTTGGTTTGTTTTATGCTCCGGGTTGCTGAATGTGAATAAGCGAATAGTGCGTATTCAGCCAGCGCTTCACTCTGCAAATGGCACAGACAGAGACAGAGACTTGACAGAGCTTTTTTGGTTTTTTTTTATGATTATTATTATTTTCTTTCCATCAAAGCTAAAGTGGTTTCTCAAAACCTAGAAGTGATTTCCTATGCTCTACATACATGAGGGCTGTTTCCAGTTGATAAGAAAGGACACATTAGCAGAAGGACAGAGCTACCTAAGGGCAGGAGGGTCTATTTTTCTTTCCTAATTGGTTCCCACAGGGATGGTTCCTCTCTGCCCAGTAATTTCCACTGCCCAGTGGGCAGGATTTCCAGACAGGCTTGAGATGTCTTAAAGACCTCAAGGACATGTTAGATTAGATGCAGGCTCAGCCTTGCTGCTCTGTTACTCATTTTGGGCTGTGGTTTCATCTGACTGCTGCACAGCACTGGACAAAGGGAAAAGGCTTCCCTTCAGTTTCCATCTATGAGGGGAGGGTGTGTGTATTGGTTTTTGGGTTTGTTTTTGTTTAACTTGACTACACTGTCCCAGTTTGCTTTGTGGTCCCACTTTACTATCTCTAGAGCTGTGAGAAGGCACAGATGTGGGGGAGAGTGGCAAAGCAGGGAGAATTCCTGTAATTTTTTTTTAAACACTTCAGCATTTCAAAGAAGAGGGATCTTTTATTTATTTATTTATTTTCCTTTCAGCATTTGAACCCCCTTTGAAAGATTTTTACTTTTTTTTTTTTTTTTTTTCCTTCTGTTTTACAGTTATTACCTAAAGTAGGTCTCTACAGAGTGAGAAAATGTTTCATTAACTTCTTTGGTACTTCCTAGGAAAGAATAATTCATTACTGGAACTAGTAAAATAGAGAGGCAGGTAGGTATAATAGTATTTATGCTTTCTCGTAGCAAAAGCTTTTGATGATGAACAGAGAGTTTTGTGAGATGTTTCTCCATGGAATGTTTCCTTTTTTGTCAGCTCCATTCATCGACAGGATTGATTTTTTTCACAGGCTGGCTGTAGGAGGCTGTGTGGGGACAATTCCTACCTCCTGTTCTCTGGCATGCTTGCTTTAAATCTGGTCTAAGAACAAAAACTTTACTGATCATCTATGCAGATTTCCCAGTTGATCCAATTAAATCAGCAACATCCATGACTTTGATATGTATTTGAGATTGGAGAGGGCTTTTATTCAGTGTTCTGTGAGTTGTTAAAAGGAAAGAAACAAACCAGGCAAGTAGTGGATACTCTTGTATGAGGAAGAAGGAAGTAAGTGTGCCTTTAACAAGTCAGATTCCAAACAGATCTGTGAAGACTGGAGCTCAGATGGACCCAGATTCTTCCATAAATTAAGTGACAGTAATTTACAGGCTGGTGTTACGGGATCAGTGCCATTCACAGGTACACAAAAGCAATATGCAGGTGATAAGGCACCTGAAACATTTTTAAACCAGCCACTTCTATCTGCTGGGACAGGGCCGCTGGTTTTTCCGCTCGTATGGTTGTATGGCTGAGCAGCTCGAGCACTGAGCTGGCATTTGAGGGCTGCAGGTGCCTTGCAGCAGGCAGAAGCTGAGTGGAACTGGAAGCAGACTGTGCTATACCTCTGTTTCACCAGCTGTGGCCAGGGAAAAAACCGCACTCACTCCATTACACGGGCTTTGCTCTGGTAGAGCCAGGCTCTAGGGCTAAGAAAATGGCCTGTCTTTATTCCCCTGTGCAACTGGGAACACGCCTGAGCAACCACTCCACACACCCACCCACCAAACAGCTCTGCAAACTTCTGATGACCTACCTGATGCTGACCTAAATACAGGACAGAAACAACCTCCTCTATGCAACACAACAGAGGGATTTCCATTTTCTCAGGCAGTCTGCCTTAATTGCATTCCTGTAATAATATAGTGATGTGGTGTTGGCTTTGTATGAATAATTCAGGGCAGTAAAATGATGAAGTTATCAACAAAAGATGGCTTACAGTGATTATTTAATGCATTTCATAGATATTTCAAAGACAAAAATATATATCTGCAGGTGGAATGTGAAATACTACACTGAGAACGTGTACAAATGTATTAACTGGGGTAGAGGAAAAATAAGAGTCAGCTAAAGATAGTGAATAAAACATTTTTATATTCCCTGACTGCGTGCTATCTTTTTCTATTAAATAATGAAGAAAAGATCTTTGCAAAATTCAGATAATCTCTTGTGCAATAGGTACACTTTATTTTTATGAAAGAAATGGGAAGACTTGAAGAAGACGGAGGATTCTTTCCTAGGGAGCTGGTTCATGAAAGTGGCAGTGTGTATGCGGCAGCAATAGATAAGGGGGCAGATTTTACATGTGGGCTACGTGTACCAGTGTGCTTGGGCTTCACAGCAGAAAACACTTCCTGCAAGCAAAAGCTCTTCTGTCCTTGTCACCCTCACTCCCTCAGTCTCCATGCACTGCATGCTGTGGGAGTGGTGACCCAAAGCAAGTTCACAGCCTAACGTGAAATGCTGCAGCTCTGAGTAGCGTTTTGTGCAGCCTCTCTGGCCCAAGCTAGAGCTAGAACCGAAGGAACCGAGGGAAACAGTTTCCCAGAGCAAAACTCAGTGGCTACTAAAACCTCCCAACGGCTTCAGCTGCGCTGACAGAGGGGAGTGATGGGGTGAAGAACCACCCACGCTTCCACAGCTCCCCAGTTCCCAGAGTGGAACGGACCTGGGCATTTTTCTCCGTGCTTGCCCCGTGAGGAAGGTGGGAAAGGAGGCCGTGATGCCACACAGGATGGCCATCTCTGTGCTGCTCTTGCAAGCCAGCCACCAGGAAATGAAGCAAAACGTGCTTATCTAGGAATCTCCCTGCATGCTGGACCCTTGCTTCTGCACCTCCTCCTCAAGGACAGTGGTTTTCCCTTTCGGTGTCCCGATCCAAGCACTAACTGAAGCGGGGGGTGCACAGCTGGAGAACTGCCCCAGGCTCTTGGCACTTTGAGTGTTCAATGGCCGCCTCTGCTCTGGAGGCTCCAGGGGCTGCGGTGCGTCTATCGCTGCTCCGCGCAGCCCGCTCGGCAGGCAGCGTGGGCATGGCCAGCCTGCTCCAGAGAGCTGCACACTTTGCAGCCTGGACCTTGAGAACTACTTGACTGAAGACCATGACTTACCAGTTGCTGTGGAGAATAAAGACTGTAAAGATGGAAGCTTTGAATTTTTAGAGGCAAGTCTTGAGTCACTCTAAGTTTGGACCACAGTTTCCTTTAGATAAATCATTTATCCAGGCAGTAAAGTTGTTTTTGTCTATTTACCCTGGAGAAGTCCAAGCACCACTAGAGATCTGCCTCTGAAATAAGCTTAAAGATTTCCCTTGTATTATTCTCTTAAATCCATCTCCTTTTTTTCTTACATTCCTCCTCATTTAAAGCAAATTAAAGAGGAATCTTCAGTCTTCATAGAAAAAAAGTCATGACTTAACAGTCTTGCCTCTTTCTCCTCCTCCTTCTATTGTCCTTTACACTATTCCATTACCCATTCACTATTAAACCAACTACCTGGTGGTGGCACTACTTGGTGAAGTGATAGAGATACGCCGAGTGTGACAGAGTAATTCTGTAGTTCGATAACCTGCTAGCTATGAAGCAGCAAGCACTGCCTTCTGCTGTCTTTATTGACTAGTAAAGCTCCATCTCGCAGTGCATACTGTTCCAGTGGCATGGTTTTCCCTGCAAAAATCTTGGGATTTTTGTCTGTGAAACCACAAATCTTCCCTTGTAAGTTTGCGTGGGGTCATTTATTCAGGCCAGGGAAAGAAACTTTGTTTTGTTAATAAAATGGCTTCTCATTAGCTTCCTAAAATGTAATTGGTTTTAATAGGTAAATTAAAACCTTGCTTATTAATTGCAATGCATACAAGTGCCACTGGCATTCTGTCAGTGCACCCGTGCCAAAGCTGTGGCTGGCCAGGATGTGGGAAGGCAAAGGGAGAGATCTGAGGTTGTATGAATCCAGCTGGACTGCGGGATCCTGAGGGGAGATCTGACCACAGATCCCTCTTAAATCCTTACTGTGATTGCTTTCTGCTCTAATTGCTTCGTGAAAAGACAGAATGATTGTCTTTTCAATAAGCTGACATACTCTTTAGATTGAAACAGTAAAGTGTTTTCCTTCAGTGGAGGCTTCCACTTTAATGGACTAGGAGTGCTTACAAACTCAGCCTATCTCATTTTGGCTCAGTTCAGTTCAGCAACAAACAGCTGAGGAGTAACTTCATTAAACATGTGCTGTGTGGCAGGGGAACATTGCTTTGCCAAAATCTATACTTACTGTGAAGTATGTTATTTTAAAAGAGGGCAAGCTAGGATTTCATTATATATTTATTCTCATAGTAAAGATAATTGTATTTGTCTCTCATACAGCAACTTTCATGGACTTTAATAACCTAACCTAACCATTTGCTCTGCGAACAGAATGACAAACACCCATCTTTAAAAATCAGCTCCCCAAATAGCCTTTTATTTTGTGTACATATCTGTTAACTGGACTGTGTGCTGAAAATGAAAGGGCAGATCACGATCTTGGTCACCCACTAAGGAATGACAATAAATGTTCAGGGGCTGACAGATTTATGCAGATGTTTTCATAATAAAAAGCTTGTCTGCAAGTGTTACTGTTGGAATGGTGACCTTGTCCTTCACTGTCTGGTGGCAGGTGTGCACGGGCAGTGGATCAGAACGGAGAGTTTTCATTCCTTGTGAGCTTCTGATGGTGGAAATTCAGAGGGATATTCAGAGACCTCAACCTTAGGCATGCAACTCCATGGAAAAGGGAGTGATTTCATCCCAGGCCTGCTTTAGGTGTCTTGATTTACCTCCTGTCCACTGACTGTGTATGTAGGAAGGGTACAAAAAGCAGTTCCCTGTGCTGGATGGTGTGCTAGGCTAAAATCACCTGAATGAGACAGTGACTAAACTGCAATCTCTCTGAACCTTGTTATCCTAAAAAGTGCTACTTTCTTTTACGTTTCAAAATACTGAACTTTTTAAAATGCTTCATTCAGTTACTTTTAATTGAAGACACAAACATGCTGGTGTTATTCAACCAAAACCAAGTTTCTTCTGGCTGCTGCAGAGAGCTTCATTTCAGTTAGCGTTGTTTCTGTGCCCAGCCTTCAGGTCACTGTCCGCTGAGCCCCCCGAGGCCTTCAGTTTTTGGTAAGCTTCCTCTGGCCAAATGCCCAGTCCATGCTAATGCACTTGCTGTGATTTTCAAAATTCTGCCCAGATGGTCTTTTCCTCTGGAATATTTTCGATGCTCAATCTGCTATTTTCCTCAGGGGAGAAATATATAATTTAATTTGTGAGTTTCAGTAGTCTTACTAACGACTTTCTGCTTGTTCTGTTGTTTTTAAGTAGTTCCAGCTGCTTCACAGGCCCTCTTATATTGTCCTGTATTGTTTCCATCAGTTGGATTTCAGGAGGGAGAGGTGTAAACTGTACTTCAGCTTCTTTGAGACAAAGCTGACAGAGTTACTGAAAATGAGGCACATACTGCTGAAGATTCTGCCTTTTGGGGTTGCATTTTGCAAGAGAGAGCTGGAAAAGTATATCCATGTGAGAGGCTACTGATACTGAAATGCTTGTCTCAAAGTCTAGAGAGCATCAAGTAGGAAACCATTACTGCTTGGCTCAGAACTCACCCTTTGGCGATACGCAGAACTTTATTAAAACAACTTTGAAGGACTTCACTGGTAAAGATGTCTGACTGCTTCCTCATCAGCATCTCAGCACTGCTAACTTAAGGCAAGAGCCTGAGGAGCTCAGCCTGTCTCCTGATCTCACCAGTTCACAACTCTGAGCAGCGTACCACTGGCAACGAGTCCAGCCCACCTCGGGGGACCTGCTGGGCTGTGTGTTGTGTTCTCGGGGCCTCTACTGTTCTTGAACCTCTCACTTTGTTTAGGACTGGTTTAGAAAGGTGTGCTGCATATAATAACTAAGGTGATAAAAGCAGAACAAGCAGAAGTTATTTGACCCTTACCTTACCTGGTAAGCTGTGCAAAGCAAGGTAGAGGGTTGGTATGCTCCTGTTCTGATAGAGTCTTTTTAACCCTTCAGTGCTACAGCTAGCTGACAGCCAGATGTTTGCTGGGAGAAACTTCAAGAGAAGCTGCTTTTTTTTTTTTTTTTGTCCCTATTCATTAAAACTGTTTTTTTTTTTTTTTTTTATTCTGGCTGAAAACCAAAGCATTCAAGTTGAAATTGGTGTTAGTCTGCTAGGGGAGTGCTCTGAAGAAATATTTTGAGGTGGGAGTTTGTGGTTCCCTCTGTGTAGGTAGTCCTAACTTCAGCTTACAACAAGCTTACCACCAGTGGTCAGTCTGCTTTGTTCTAAATGCTGTGAATTCAGAGAAAAGCTGCGAATCCAAACGTTCTTTAGAAACTGAGGCTTTGTAATATATCCATTTATTTTATTACTAAAACTGCTCCACTAACAGTTCACGTTGCAGCTGGGTGCTCTAATAGCTACAAAGAAAAGCTGCAACAGCCAGCGATCAAGTCTCTTCAGTAGTTATTTTCCGTGTTTGTTCTTGGCTATTGCGCTTTTGCGCGCAAAATCAGCCTTTTCTGAGACCAGAATGAAACTCCCAGTTCCTCTGTATTAGCAGCAGCGACAGCAAAGCAGGTTCTTTATCTGTAAAGAACCTTGCAGGCACAGCCAGTTCCTCCCGGGGCTGACACGACGCCGAGAGCTCTGGCACAAAGAACCGAATGGACTCGGATACAGCATCTGTGGTGCTTGTACGTGGTTTGCTCTCAGAGGAAAGTTGCAGCAGAAAGCAAATTGGAGCAGGGTCTTTTGTACAGGCTGTGAGGACCACGGTTCTCTGCAGCTCTAGAGAGAGTGAGAAAAAGAGATGGTGGCTGTGAAGGTACAGTGTGGCTGTCAAGCACACACAGCTACCCTGGTCAACTCACACCTCCCCAGCAGCACGATAGAGCAGTACACAAGGATTGTGTCTATCTGTAGCAGTGCATGGTTTGCCAAATGTCTGACAGCTTAAGGTGTTGGGAATGTGGAAAAATAGCTGATGGTCAGGCAAGAAAAAACAAAGCTATACCTCATTGCTTTGCAGACTGACTGGGACCAGTGATTTATCAGGGCTGTGTAGGATATCTAGCAACCTGGCTGATGGGGGTGGGTCATTTAGAATGCAGACATGCACCAGTCTTCTGCTGTAAGGTAGCACAGGAAAGCCAGGGCTCTTGGAGAGCTTCCCTATTTATAAAAATGAAACAAAAAAGATTTTATGCATCTCATCAGCTTGTGGAACTAGTGATAACTGCATTAATTCCCGCTAGGCAACTGTGGATTTTCCCTTTCCACTGGTAAATTTCTAGCCCTGGAATATTGCAGATGTGATGTAGGGTCTTCCTTCATTCCACCCTTATAAATAAGCAGCACCTTCAGCCTTTTAGAGTACTTCCTACAGTTGGGTATAGACAAAGGAGGTTGTTTCTGCCCAGGGGCTTTATTTTTCAGCATTTTTGAAGCTGTCTGTGGATCTGAGCTCCTTTCTGCAACCGGAAGTCCTAGTGAAGCCGATACAGGTAAGATACAGATATGCTCCAGTGTTGCTTCCCAGACTGTAAGATGTCAGGGCTCTCCCTGTCACATCTATCTGTATAACCTTGCCCCCAGGATGGCTCTGGAAATTGCAGGAATGCTTTACAGAGACACTTGTCAGCTTGCAAACACCATCAGCTTTTGTTTTGGTTTGGTTTTTTTAAAGCAGAGATAATTCTGACAGCTGGATGTAACCACACCGCGGTTGTCCTGACATTGTTTGCAAGCTGGTCACAGTCATTCCTGACTAGGAGCTATTAAACTGGAACTCAGGCTCCAGAGGTGTTGAGTGACATCCTGTTGTCCTAATGTGTCAAGCAACAAGTGCTGTCTTTTGGCAGCCTGAGCTCACGTATCAGTTCCTGTCAAGGTTTCAGAGTATACGATGGTGACCGTCTGCTTTGGCTTTGCTTGTCCTCGGAGCCAAACTACTTACTGCTGAGTTGTCACATGCTAACTAACACAAGCAGCCAGCCTCTCTCCTTTCTGATTTGCTACAGGACAGGGGTAGTCTGTGCATTGCAAACTTCACACAAATTAGTGCACTCTTCCCTGCCAAATGTGCTGTACAGAAGCAAATTCTTTACTTTATATGCTTCTGTGCCAATATTGGTGTGATAAAACAAAGCATGAATAAACTGGGATCTGCCAGCAACAGAGAGCCAGGTGGAAAATGCTTCCTTCACTAGGAACACCAGTGTTTCACAAGATGCCACAAAAGCATTTCTGGAGCTAACTGTACCATTCTCCCTTGGAGCTCAAGTTTAAACGCCTGTTCTCTACTCGTTCCAGGTTGCTGTCTGGTATAGCACCATTACGCAGATGAAATCTACACTTGTTTGTGCCTGCTCTCCTTTCTGGTGGTTAAGAATGGAAGTGAGGGGAGGCCTGGAGCTCACACGGGCTCCTGTGTGTGGCAGGATGCCCTGGCACTGTACTGAGATTCATTGACTTTGTGTCTGTGGGCAGCTCACTTCCCCTATGGGTCAGTTCTGATTTCTTCTCAGAGCACAAACTTGTGGCACATAGCATCAGAGCACAGGACAGACCCTTCAGGGGACCCAAGGGCTACAGCACTCTGCTTTGCAGGGCCTGGAGAGGTATTCAGAGTCCAGTGTTGACCTACCAGGGCAACCTGTACCTTGTGTAGGGGAGGCAGGTGTCTCAGCACACAGAGGATACCTGTCTGGATCCTGTCCTCTCAACTTACTCAGGGACTCACAAGCCTGTTCTGCTGGGTGTTCTCCAAGCAGAGAGAGGTAGTAAGGAAGTAGGTCTTTCTGTGCCTGGTTTCTGGAGTCTTCTCATGTTTAGGCACAAGCGAAGGGGCCAGACTGCTCAGGTAGCCAGCGAGAGAGCCAGCTCTCACAATTCAGCACGGCACATGGATGTGCACCGGGCTCCCCATGGACTCCTTACCACAATTCTGTCGGTATTCTCCTGTCTGGCTGGATTTACTGCTGAAAGGCAGGTTTTATTTCAGGGTATGTGGTGGCTTCGGGTGCTGTAAGCACGGCAGATTCGATGAGGTGGTGATCTTCAGCATGTGATCCTGCTAAATTGGAGGTAGTAAGTCAGTGACATCTTCACCTAAACCTGTGTCATGGTTTAACCCCAGCCAGCAACTAAACACCAAGCAGGCACTCCCTCCCTGCTCCCAGTATAATAAAATAATTGCCATAATGATAAAATAAAAATAATTGTAATGAAAAGGAATACAACAAAAAAAGGGAGAAATAAACCCCAAGAAAACCCAAGTGATGCAGAACGCAATTGCCCATCACCCCCTGACCAATGCCCAAGCAGCAATCTGGCTCCCCCAGCCAGTCTCCCCCAGTTTATATACCGAGCACGATGTCCCGTGGGCTGGAATATCCCTTGGCCAGGTCGGGTCAGCTCTCCTGGCCGGGCTCCCTCCCCACCTCTTGTGCTCCTGCTCCTCGGCAGCGCACGGGAAATGGACAAGTCCTTAAGTTAGGATAAGCTCTCCTTAGCAACAACGAAAGCCTCAGCGTGTTACCAGCATCATTCTCATCCTAAACCCAAACCACAGCACTGTACCAGCTACTAGGAAGAAAATTATCCCAGTGGAAACCAGGACACCCTTTCCCTGCTTTGCAGGTTGTGCAGTTTAAACCCTCCTGCTCAGCTGCACTAGAAAGACTTAGTGCAGTGGTGGCTGTTCCTGGCAGTGTTATGGTGGCACACGGTGGTACAAAACACTGTGTGGGTCAGGACTGTTTTCGGTGTACTTACATTTGGGTGGAAGGCGAACAAATATTGTACTTTACACATCAAACAGGCCCTGTCTTTGCTACCAACTCTTTTGGTGGAATTCGTCCGAGTGCTTTTTCGTTATTTAGAATGTCAGAGTGCAGGCTGGAATAGATGTCTCCTCCCTCCGTAACCACGGTGGGGGAGGGCCACACTTCCAGGAGGGCCATTTAGCCCATTCATGTCAGATGGATGGATTAGGGTGAGACGTGTCTTGCACTGAAATCCTTTGAAAAGCCAGAGATCCTGTTGCTAGTGCTGGGCTTCACATGAATACAGCTCAGCAAGGTTTGGATTCTGCACTGCTGCTTCCAGAGCTTATGCTGCCTGAAGGCTGAAATGAAGCTGTCACTGAAGAAGCCCACCAGGTTAGGTGACTGCATATCCTCGCTCCTGAAGTATGACACGATTTAAAATCAAAGTTGATACTTTTGAAGGGCCCAGGATTTTGCCAACTCTGTGTCAGGCTGCAAGCAGCTAACATTTTCACCTTTGTCAAACTACATTTAATGCATCTGGGAAAACAGGCAATCTGATAATGTATTGCTACTATTGACTTAAAGAAGAAGCAGGAGGCGTGCTCTCCTCACATACATCTCCTGGGGAACTCAATATTTGACTACAAAAGCTATGAGTTCTTTTATCCAGGCACACTTGATTTTAGAGGTGATATGCAGAGCACTCGCCTTGCTGTACAGCTCAACTTCAGTGAGTTTATGTGGCTGCTCTTCCGTGCTGTGCGTGGGCAGGTGAGACTGGTCACTGCCTCAAGTAAGGCATTAGTAGCTGTGGACCCAATTGCCTGAATGCCAAATTTCTGTCCCCTCTGTGTTATCCCAGGGGTGTTACCACGTGTTCCTGCTAGGGCCTTGGACAGCAGCTCTCAGACCCCTGGGGCTTCCTTGGTGTGACAGCCACTTAGCTACCATGTGGACAGCAGTGTCTGTCACTGCTCTGTAGCTCAGATTTCACCCAAAAGATTCGGAAAATAAATAATGGCCTGATGTGAAATTTAATGAGAAAAAGTATTAGTCTAAAACTGAAGTGATCTGAGCCTGCAAGCATTTTTTTTTTTTTTGTTATGGATATATTTTTTAATGTTTTTTTTTTTTTAGTGGAATACAATGCTGTTGCTCCCAGTCACAAAGCAGTAACATGCAGCAAGGGCTCTGACAGTATAGAAGCCCTTTGTAAGCCTTTCCCTGAGAGCTGTTATCCGAGGAAAAAAACTCCAAGCCAGCATGAATAAATAATGTGCTGGTAAGTTTGTCCAGCAATACCTACTCTGCAGTAAAGCAACCTTAGGTGATCAGCTGGAAACCAGTGGCCCCTCAAGAGCGTGTTGATGCCCAGAGCAGAGTCCTAATTATTTCTTCTGCTTTGCTACTGTAAGTACACAATTGCTAAAAGCAACAATAATAACTAAAAGCAGCAATAATAAATGAGAATGAAATGTGGCGTAGGCAGCCCAGGAGTCAGACAGGCGTGCGCGTCCCTCTTGCTGGTGCCAGAACCGTCTGCGTTGTGGTGCTGCTCCGGTGAGAGGCAGCGGTGGAGAGCTGAGCCCGGCTATCAGGGAGAGGGCTGTACTGGCACTAACAGCAGCCAGCATGGAGCTGGAACCCAAGCTGAATTTCCTTCCTAAAAACTGTTGCTTTTCAAGCATCCTTCTGCCCTTTGTGGCACATAGGCATTTTTAGTCAAAGTTCTGACAAATCTTATGTTAGGATCTCTACCAGCTGAGAGATCGAGGTGCTGTTAGAGGAATTTTTACTAGCACATACGTTATCTGGTGAGAGCCTGGTTCTCTGGATGGGGGACTCTGGCAGCCGAAGACTATTGGCTGAGCTGGTGATGGTGGGTGAGCAAGTCAGATTCCCACTCTGTGTTCTTGCTTCTTGAGCCTTTTACCCATCACATCATTTCACTGTTCAGCACTGGCTCCCGGGAGCCAGCAGTCACTTGCCGTGTGTTTGTGTTGAGCATAATGAGAGGCTGTAGTTGCTTGGACCTTAAGGCTCATCGCAAAGCTATTAATAAAACCCAAGTTCATCAGTCTGCTTTGGACATCAGCTTTGTCACTATCATTCCTGAACTAGCAGTCAGGGCATCCCATTGGCTGACTCTTCCAAATGACTTGCTAATGCAATGCAGTAGTTGAGCACATTTCCAATTAAATGCAGCTACTTTATAAAACAATGTTTGAGTTGCTGGCCTAAATTACTCCTTAATTAGGTCATTTTTTCCTAATTGATTAAAAATAGGATTTCAAATTAAAACAGAGAGATTGAGTAACATCACACAAATGATATTATTCAAATCTGAAGGAAAAAAAAAATCATCAAAAAGGAAGGGACCATTATATTGAATTGCAGATCAGCTGTAGATAAGACATTTGGGATTGTTCCCTAGAAAATCTATTCTTTTCCATCTTTGAAATTAGGGCAAGAATGCAATCAAATAAAAAAAGTTTAAAGCCCAGAAGAAAAAAAATCCATTACAAGGCAGCTGATCAAATACAAAATTATTATTACTTATAGTTTGTAGCATAGTAGTACCTAGAGACACAGACTAAGACCACGGGTGCTATACAGAGACAAATGAGCCCTGCCCCAGAGAATCTGCAGCTGAAGTCAACAAGCCAGATGACGGGACAAAAATCAGAGACCAAGCCTGCAAGAAAAGCTGAAGGTAGCTCAAGAAATAGAACCAAGAGGCCCCTTGGCCTCTTGTGTCTCTGAAAGGCCACAGCTGCTGTGGCTGCCAAAAAGAGCCCAGAAATGTAGTGAGGGAAACACTCTAAATACTTATTCTAAATTATACTCTAAACACTGCATCTCCTCATCTGCAGTTAACTTCCATTCCTGTCAATGTCATAAATAACTAGAGCAACAAAGAAAGCTCAGCTTTCTGATGAGGCTATATAGAAACAACTTGCAGGGTGGCTGGTTGCTTGCTTTGGTGAAAGAAAACATGGCCAGACTGACTGGAATAGGTGACACCTAACACAGCAGCACTGATTTCTGTAACCCTAGGCAATGTAGGTATATCAGTGGTAAAGGGTATTGACTTTGGTGAAGATCTGTCAGCTAGCTGATCCTCTGGCTTGGCTACTGCCACCCCGATTTATTTGAGATGAGAAACCAGTCCCCGATTTAAGTTCAGTTGGATCAGTTCAGACAGCGTTTCACCGCGTCATTTCCTCAGCAGAGCAGAAATGCAAACTGCGTGCTTCTGTTTTCTTCTCTTCCAAACAGCTCTCTCCTGGTTCTGTCCTCAGTTAGTATCCAGGACAGCACCTATGGAGGCTGGTTGTTTTCATGTCTGCATTAACACTCCATCTCTCCTGCACTCACGGTTCGGCTGCAGTCTCAAACTGTGTGTCAAAAATGGGCATCCATCTGTTGCTGTTATCTTTAACTACTATCTTCTGTTAGATCTGGCTGCTTAATCTCCTTTTTCAACCTAAATGATGTCTGGCACCACGCTGGAAAACTTGCTGCTAATATTTTTAGCTGGACACGCTAAGCCCAGGAACGCAGGCAGTAATGCTCCAGTAGTATTAAACGTGCTGCAGAAGCACTTCTGCTCGCCTTGGGTAAACGTACCCGTTGTACCTCATCTGCCGAGGCAGCAGCTGAACTGGGTCAGACCAGAGCTCCCTCCCACACAAGTCATTGACCCCAGGCAGAGAAGAGAGTAAGGGTAGAGCAAGTGTACAGCAGCATCCTTGCAGCTTCTGGTGATCCACACCGCAGAGGTTTCCTGAGCTAGCTGTGGCATCTTTCCTTCACAGGCCTCGGTCTGTTGTCCTGTACGAGTTTGTACAGTTACACTTTGCACCCATGTGAGTTGCTGGTGTACTGTGGGAGATGCTGGGTTTGTAAACATCCTGTGGCAAGTAGTTCTTTGGTTGCATTATACAGTGTGTGTAAAAGTGCCAGTCTGCTTGTTTCAAATCTGCATGCTGAACATTCAGTGCAATAGCCTCTGGTTCCTGCCTTCCGAGAGACACCAAATAGCAACCATTTTATTCCCCCACTCTGCCAGTTGAGACCTTTTTCCTCATAACCCCTTCAGTCATCTCTTCAGCACAGTACCCATGCCTGGTCCATCATCTCTCCTGGCCAGGAAGCTGCCCAGTTCCTTTGATTGTTCTTGTAATCCACCTCCAATCCCTTCCTAGTTATTCTTGGATACCTGCTGAGACCAGGACTGGAACTTGCAGCTGGTATTTATGGTGCAGCCACATATTAGAGCTAGGTGACAGCTCAGTGATGTCTCCTGTTCTGTCATTTATTGACTTCTTAGACCAATACTGATGTGTCTCTCTCTTAAGGAAGTTTAACTGGCTGGAGCATACCACTGAGCACGTAGAGTCATCACTACTATTTTTTTCCTATATGCTTTACTTTGCATTTATTGACCCTGACCTTCATCTGTGGTTACATCCGGTGGTTTCTGACAGATGTTTCTGCAACTATTTAGAGTTAACTTTTTGATTAAAAACCTCGAATAATCTAGGAACAACAGCAGACTCTGTTACCTTGTTGTGGACAACCTCTTCCCAAGGAGCTGAAGCGGTTCACCCCAAGTCAGCTCCTGAGGCTCTCTAGCACTAACCTGCCTCTACTCACTCCTGCTGCTCTTCTCTGTTAATTTCATCAGTGATCTATGTGAGGACTTTAATTGCAACCAAAGATGGATCAGAAAGAGGGAGTACAGTGTCCTCGAGGATCCTGAAGTTGTTCCATAGTCCTTAAACATTCGTAATGAGATCTATGACTATTGCAGGTGTCTTTGTCAATTCAGACACTCTCAGGTCAGTGCAGCCTGACTCTGTGTGCACAAAGCTGGCAACTTCCCACGCAGAAATTTGCTAATTTAACTCGGTGAACACGGGTGTCAGGGGAAGAGAAAAACACACCTCTCAGGCTGCAGTTTTGTAGAGGAACTCCCACGTGCTCGGCCTTTTCTGCAAACTTTGTTATGTATTTACAGTGCTATCTTCCATGTGTTTGCTGTGCAACTGTTATGAAAGCTGTTTCATAGCAGGATGATCCCCTCTTCATAGTCATTAATGTACAGCACGGATCACTCTCTTGTACCAGCAACAGCTTCTCGGTTTTTCCTGTTGCTGCCCAGACTGTTCTTTCATTGACACCTTTTATTTGCAACCTTCCATCCTATCATAAATATGCACCATGGCTTTCTCTAGAACATATGGGCTTTCTGTTTTGGTAGGTGGGTATCATGCACAACAGCACCGACCACTTCCACAGCAAGTTTCTGCCGTCGTTACCAGCTAATCCCGCGACAGACTGAAAAATTCTGAGCACATTTGTTGGAATGGATCTTGTCTGCCTTTTTCCAGAGATAAAATCAATTCCACAGAACATTTTGAATGGCCAAAAATCAAGCCATTTAGA
>JANHGN010013738.1:151690-163180 GCA_024605025.1 Megaceryle maxima | reverse complement strand
TCAGCGTGTTACCAGCATCATTCTCATCCTAAACCCAAACCACAGCACTGTACCAGCTACTAGGAAGAAAATTAACTTTACCCCAGCCAAAGCAAGCAGAACTGCCTGGCTGAGCACTGCTTCCCATGCTGGAGCAAGCCCCAGCCCTAGTTGAAAAATGATCTGATCTCAGGTGAAACTTCCTTCTGCTTCTGAAGTATAAATAGAGTCAGTTTCTTACAGTGCCTTAAATATGATAGAATTCCTCTACTGTTTTTAACAGCATTCGTGAGGAGACCCTGGCCTCTGATACAGTAATGGTCAGAACATGAAACAGAAGGCACTGACTAGCCCAGGACAATATCCAAACTGGGATAGGGTCACTTGATCATGGGGGTCACTACTGAGAGTGGTAGTAGTCTGGGGGCTAAACAGGAGAAAGAAATAGAAAGAAAGAAAAAAGACTATTTCAATCTGATGAGCATGATTACCTTGGGTTTCTTAATTTCGCTGCGTGGAAACATCTTCCCAAACATTTTATGCTTGAAAAACTCTGTCAGCTCTAATGAAATAAATAAAAATCCTCTTTTCTTTGCTTGTCTAATTCCAAGTTTCCAGGAATTCTGCTGTTTCTCAAAATCATTCTGCTCCGAGACAAAAATGTCACAAGAATATTTTTTTAGTCGCACAGTAAATGTAGAAAAAGACCGATCATTTTTTGTTTAGCTCAAGAATAATTTGGGGGCTAAGCCTGTATATTAAAACTGTCACACTAAATGGCAACTTATCTGAGAACGTGAGAGTTTGTGCAAGAAGAAGGTTATGCTGAAAGATGTTTCAGAAAGCTAATTAATGAAGCTGTGAAATGAAAAAGACTGAGAACAATTTGGCTTCTTTTATAAGAAGAAAGAACACATAACATTTTTTAAGTAATAAAAGAACAATCACCCCGAGAACTTCAGACAGAAAAGAAGGATTGTAATTACAGGAGGTAGGTTTCTTTTTTGTCATTGTAAACTTTTTCAACATGTCTCTGGATAGAACTGTCTGAAACACCGTGATTTTATTTGGTGACAATTACTGAGGTTTCAGGATTTTTATACATTCTACATTAGCAAGCAAAACCCTTTGAATATTTTTATGTTGAAATAGCTCCTCAAGGAATCTGTAGGTGTTCTAGTCAAGGCTGTTCTGGTCAGAAATTATTACTGAGACCAGATTGTTCTCAACCTCCAAATCTTTTCATCCAAACGACTACATCTTTTTAAGTGCTTCAGCGTCAATGAAAACTGCATATTTGAACAACATTTTCTTTTCCTGAAACTATTCCAAGTGACTCCAGCTTCATCTCGCCTCTAATAGTTTAGCACAAAAGAAAGATGCATTTAATTTCAGCTGCAAGAGCATGGATGTGCCAGTTCTGTACTGCTGCCGTTTGGGGAAAATGGCTTTGCCTTGCTGTATTTCTTTTCATTGTCTTTACTTAGTGACTGATCAGCATCTGATAATGTGGTTACTCAATCTTGCCCTGTGAAATTACAATCCATTATCTCGTCAGGATGTGTTCTTGGAGGGGGATTAAAAACATGCCCCAGTAATACACACACACAGCTGAAATGGAGGCCATGGAGTAAGCTTACTCTGCTGCAAAGCACAGGGTACCAGCACCGGTCCATTAATCCACTCAGTCCCCTCTCTCCACTGTGAACTGGTGGGATTACCTAAAGCCACTGTGAAATCCATGGAAACTCTCTGCCTGTAGCCAGGTTCTGAGGACTGTCAGCCATCTAGGTGCTGCTTTGTCGCTTGCTGTGCTGCTGGGCAGGAGTAGGGGTGCTGAGATTGACAGGGAGCTCCTCACAGTGGCTTTCCTCCAGTAAGCAATGGCACGTCAGAGTGCACAAAGCCTCTTGTGAAATGCTGAAAGATGCCAAAGGTTTGGAAGCAGTTTCTAACCTTTGTTAATTGAGGGGCCATTTTATTAGGCAAATGGATGATGCAGTAGTGGGACTTCACACCATATTAAGACCAAGGAATGGAAACACTTGAAAGGCAAAGGCTGCTTAAGGGAATGCCAAAGGATGAGTGCAAAAAATTCTGCATGTAAAGGTCAGTAGAATTTTCCTTCAGAGCAGTTCTTGGGCAAGTCTGGGTGACATTTCTTTGTCTGCTTTTTAATACTATGTTCTAATCATTGCCTCAAAGGAACAATGGGGTACAAAGCATATTGTCTCTGTAAGGACTTAAACACCAACCGTGTCCATCTCCACATCTCACTGTCTGCAAAATGCCAAGACTGGCTTAAAAATCACAGACTTTGTTTTATAAAAAAAAAAAAAAGGTGTCTGTTTCTAGAACTTTTGAGGTCAAGTTTTCAGACATTCCTCTATGTTTCTAAGTTTCATTTACTTAAGTTTCATTTATTTTATTTATTTACATTAATTTACTTAAGTTTCTATGTTTCATTTACGTAAATGAAAAAGAGTAACAAAATGTATGTTAAAAAAAAGACAAGACATCTCACAGCATCTCACAGTCCTGTACTCCCAATATATGCCATGTATTTAGGGGAAAAGACCATCACATGTCTCACATAATGGGAGTTAAGAACATCAGGAATAGCACAATTTGCACTGATCTAATTTCAACCAGAACTGAAAATTCTGAGCTGCACATCTGTAAATCGCTATTTATTGCCAGTAACTTGAAAAGCTTGATCTAATAGATCACCTGCAGGGATTCCTTTGGCCATCTTCATCACCAGGAACATCTCCCTTAGGCTTCTTCTCCGCTGCAGTCCAACAGCTGTCTTTTACAATATATCCTGACTGTCATCAGTTTCAAACGCTGTATCACGCTGTACTTATTTTGGTAGAGAAGTAGGTGTGTGTTTGTGTGTGACAGAGGCTGGGGGTGTAGGTTTCACTTTGTGCTTCTTGCAGATAGAATTACCATGCCCATCTGTTGGCTTTGCTTGTTTCTGTTCTATTTCTTGTGGATCTCTGTGGGGGATATAATAAGCACTGGATTTGCATTTGATTTGCACTGTGAATTTCCTTCTAATTGACATCACCCACACCAAGGTTTAAAGCAAACATTTTCATTTTTCAAGGCCCAGAGGATAAAGCCAGGCTACTAGAGTACGATTTTAAACAGCTGGCAAAGCTCCATTGCTGTGACAGTCAGTCATAAAAACTTCTCCTGGGGGACATGGTGGGCACTTGAGATCTCTGGGCTCAGCTTGCAGGTCGTTCCCTGAACTCTCCCCTCTCACAGCCTCTGAAGGATGTGGCCTGAGGCTTGTGGCTTTTGGCCACGTAATGTTTGGCTTGCACGGCTCACAGGGTCAGGAGGGCTGTCATCCTTCACTGAGGAAGGGGAGGACCATGGGTGTAAATCACTTTTGTCCTGCCCTTTAGCACTGATGAAGTCGTGTTCTGCCTTCTTTAAAATGGCTGTAGGATTGTTCTGTTACAGAAGCAGTGCACTCTCTTTCTATGCCCTTCTAGCCTGTCTGTTACTTACTTCTTAAGAGATTTAGCTTCCAGAGAGAAAATTAAAGTAGCCCAGTAGTTTTAGCCCACGTACCGTTCAATAGTAAGGGGTGGCAGCCGTCAGAAGAGCTGTGTGTGGTGTGCCCAGGTGGATGATCTGCTCAGCCTGGTGGCAGAACTGTGAGAGGAAGTAGAAAGATTAAGGAGCATCAGGGAGGCCTCTGGAGTCTTGTTCTTGGGGGTTTTTTTTCAGTTCTTTGTAATCTCAAAGCCTGTGGGAAAGGACTAACCCTGCTTCCACCAAACATTCCAAGTGCGTAGGATAAAAAAGTGCTGTGTGAGGGGCTGCTGACAAGCATCCTGCCTCACAGAGATGACCCTCTGCTGCTGACTTAACAGTTGACATTCCACAGACTGAAAGATGATGACTTCTTTGGGGCATGAGGAGTACAAACCATGACCAAAGATGAAAAGGAAATTCAGAAGCACCTTAAGGCCCCAGCTGTGATTTTGTGAAATCTCTTTGTGCCAGGCTGTCTGCAAAATGCCCAGTGCAAGAGAGCCTCCTGCAGAGAAGACGTGTGGAATGGGAAGGGCAGAGCAGGAAAACCAGCTGCTCCCTAAACACCTCACAGGAAATGAGTGTCGTGGGCTGAAGCTGGATGCTAAGTCTTAGTCCCTGCCCAGTGCTTTGTTACCTGTTTTGTCATGACCTGTACAGGTTGACTCTTGTTTCAAGACACTGCATTAGAAGGGTGCAAAACATCCACTACAGGTATTGCTTTTGTGGCCATACCAAGGGTTCAGTTAACAGCAAGGATGGCTCTGCTGCACGCTCTGGGGGCAGGCATTCCCTCCTCCTCGAGGAAGTGCCTTTCAGAAGGATGGCTTAACAAAATACCTGCCTGTCTGCAAAGTGGCTCATGTCAGCCAAGCGCCGGTGGAAGAGATGAGGTGGAGCCACAGTTTGAGAAGAGTTATGCCCCATCCCTGTGGCCCCTCAAAAATATCGTCCCCTTATATGGCAGGAAATTCAGTGCGAGTTGAAGCTGTCAGAGATGATTTAATTCTTGCTGAGTGCTCTTTGACTCTTCTCAGAGTCTCAGAACGAAGCTGAGGTCAGAGAGTCTGTGGCTGCTGGCTACCAGTCCTGCCACAGCTCTGGGAACAGCAGCTTATACCCAGGTAATGGGGATCAATAAATCTCACCAAAGGACTGGTCACTTGTCCCCATGTGCTGGGACCCCCTATCTCCAGTGCTGGGGCCTGAGGTGAGGTAAAGGGAAGACGTCCCTTTTGTCCAGTAACTGATGTTTCCCTTCTCTGTGCATTTCTACACAGAATGGGCTGAATTACTTCACATCAAACCGGATCATCCAAACCCACTGATGGCATTTCAGGCAAGTGCAGCACACGTCACATTAATGGCAAAATCTCCACTGCTTTTATCCATCTCCCTTTTGGACCTTAGGTTATCAGGGGTAATTCTATCCCTGATTATTTTTGGTAGAGCAACTCTCACCCACCTTCTATGTAAGTAATATGTTTGCTGTAGACGTGGTGCTGCAGTGTGGTCTTGGGCCTCTAATTTTAATACAGTGAGGAAAGGGCCAGTCACCTTCAGGGAAGCCCTGCTAGTTTATGTCAGCAAAGTATTTGGCTCTGTGGAGACTGCTGTTTATCAAAATACTGAAACTGCATATGATTAGCTTAGATTGAAGAAATAAAGAATACATTTTTGTAAGCGTTTTTTTCTGGACTTGGTTCAGATAGTCAAGTGTGGTCAGTAACAAAATGCCAATCATTTAAATGTCTGCAGTAAATCAAAAGCTTTTTTTTTTTTTTCAGAAGCAGTAGCTCAGATGTTATTTAAAAATAACATTATAAATATATGCACAGTAATGATTGCAACAGTAGCGGGTTTTATACACAGAAATTAGCCATGATGATCAATATTATTCTTTAGTGCTTTTGACCAAAATAAATGTAGAGATTCATTAATATATGCTATGATAGCTCACTGATTCACAGATTTTATGACTAAAGGGGCATTATGTCTTTTGTCTCATCTCTTGTACAGCAGTTTATACAGTTTCCTTATAGTAGGCTGTTCAAATAAGTGTATCCCACACTTGGAATTCAGGATCTGTGCTCTTTACCTGGCTGTTTTTAGCAAGCCCCTTACAGTTAGCCAGTAATTTGTCACTCTCCATGATCTGACTGGCTTATACCAAAATTTCTGCTTGCTATACTGACTCCACCGAGGTGGTGGCTCTCTGCACATCTTTCATCTAACTGCAGAGTCAGCTGTACTTCTTTAATCACAAGATAATCAAGTCTAGCAGGTTTTTTTCTGTAGATGCTGACTTGCTTTACATCAATGGCAAGACAGTGATTTCAGCAGAGCCAAAATTTAATCCTTCTTTGTACAGGTGACCAGGACTGTTTGTTATACATCGGAATTCCCACAGTCAGGGCTTTCCACTAACAAAGCTAGTGAAGGCATTCATGGCTGTGAAGGATCCAGGCTGCATGACTGGATCAACAAGTAACAGGGACTTTTCTCTCAGACCTTAGCTTCATGGAAGGTTGTCGTGTCATGCGGACGTGAAACATCTTAGTTATGAGTTGGGGTTAGCCTCTTAAGTCAGAACAACTGGCTACAGAATCATAAATACATTAGACTAGCTCTTGGTATTGCAAGTATTGTGTCATTTCAAATGCCCAGTCCTGTTACTACTGAACTCAGATCTGTTCATCAGTTCAGCCCCTGCTCACTCGCTATTTCCTTCTCTCCTGTGTCTTTTCCATGTGTCTATAAGCAGGACACATTTCACATATGCAGATGATTCTCCAGAACTTTAGCACATCTACAACTTGATGTAGCATGGATTATTCCATCAACAGCAGCTACATAACTCATACATGATGAATGTATCTATGAATACTGTCAGGAGAGGAGCTTGAGTTTGGAAATTCCCTTCCTTTAGGAATCCCTTTTGCTCTCATTTTAATTCTTGCAGCAACTTATCATTTAGTTTCTCAGTTATTTTCTAGAGCTCCTTGTCATGCTTCACTGGACAAGATGTGGTGACCCCTAAATTATCCCAAAGTTACAGCAGAATCCAAGAAAGGAGACCTGTTCTGTTCCTACCCTGCCTCCCAGAGGAGATATTAGTTGTGTGGTCACTTTTTATCTTGCGGCAAGTTTTTTTTCACTTAATTAAATTTTCTTAGTGTAACAAACCTGTATGATTTTTCTAACAGCAACTGACATTTCCTTGAGGTTTCACCAGGTAGAAATGTATTCAGAACTTACTCTGTGTTTCTGCTGGAAAGAGCTGTCCGTAGAAATCCATAGTGCCCTTCCAACACTGTAATCCGAGGCAGCCCAGGGAAATCTGGGGAGAATCTTGGGATGGAAAAGTGTTGCTAGTTGTATTAAATCCTATAATAAAAAAGTCATACAAGGATAAAGGAAGTTTAAACAAGGAAAACCTTTTTAGAGAAAATATGTTGTTTTAAGTAATCCCTATTTTTAACACTAAGGTTACTTTTATTGTGCTGCAGACTTGCACTGTGCAAATTAATTGTGAAGAAAGAGTATGAAAACAGTCAAATGATCCAAGCCCTGAATTAGTGCCTTTGTGCTTATAATTCCCTTTACTTCAACTGAGTTGCAAGAAAAGCTCTACCCCATCAAATAACAGAAAGTCCATTGTACTAAATATAAGCAGGCATGAGATCTTCTCTGTATCTGCAAGGAAATGGCAAATTTTGCTGATGAATTTCTCACCTTTTGTTAGTAAATATTTCTAGAGGAGATAACATCTGACAGCACGTTGTAGATAGATACTAAGGGTGCATTCATATGCACGTACATAACAAACATAGACGAACCTACGTATGTGCCTATGTGGACACCTTTAAACATCTGTCTCAGTAGATAACAGTGGAATTTGCTGCATTCATTCCTGATTCCTCCAGGGCTCTGGAATTTCACGATCAGACTTCTAATAGGGAATCTCTAGATGTGTTGTTTCAAAAGCTGGCTTAAATGAAACAAAAATAAAATAAAAAGTGGCAATACAGCATATCACAATAGCAGGTTAAATATAGACATGGATTACAGAGCCATTGTTTTCACTCCTGCTAAATAAGACACTACTCTTAAAATGGAATGCCACTTGACCTTTCATGTCTCATCAGTCTGTGATTGTATTTAACTGATGCTGGGAGGAAACATTTTCCCCCTGGAACTGTCGCCTGTTGATATGACGATCGCTACTGCTGGGTCACACCATGCACAGGAGGCAGAAACCCAGTGCTCCAGAACACAAGAGGGATCTTGAAGCCCATGGAGGGGCTCTGTCCATGTCCCAAAATGACACACGCTCGTTTTTCAACTTCTCTCAGCTTGTGCTCTCTGCTGGGAATCTCAAAACACCACCAATGCTCAAACATTCAAAAATCACGTATTTTGAAGTGGAAATTCTTGATGTGCAAAGCAAGAAGCAGATCTGCATTGTGGACAAGGTGAGTGTATTATTCTAGCACTCTGGGGGTGTGCCTCGTTCACATGGTGCCAGTTCAGGGACACTGTTTTTGCTCTGTTGTGCTCTTACCCTGTAACAGAAACACTTTCATTCTGTTCCCTGGCTGCTACTCCAGACTTCTCGTCAGTCACAGCCCATGGCTGTTTTTCTCTAGGATTTTCACAAATCCAACACTGGTTTCTTTTAGACCTTCTGCCTGCTCTGTGAACTCAAGATATGTCCTTAGGCTGTCTCTTGACACTTAGATTACACTTTTTATTTCAGCCCATGATAATTCAGAATGGATATTCAATGTTAATGTATTTATAAAGCTTAGTTAGCATCTCTGCAATGCTGTGGGTTCTTGTTTGTGCTTAAATGCATGTAGCTGTGTCCTACTTATCAGACTGGGCAGGAACCTGGCTAATAAAAAGAAATAGTTTTTAAACATGGGCTTCAGCTAAAACAGGCTTTTGAACTCTTTTTTTTTTTTTTTTTTTAAATAATGAGACAAAAAATAAACTCTACAGTCAAATTGTGTAAGTAGAATGAGAGGACTGGGTAGGAAGGAAGTTTAGAACCCAGTAAACAACAGCTGAAAACATGCTTCATAACTATTTTCATCACAGTTTTTGTGATTCATTGTCCCTCAGCAGAAGAGCTGGTCTCTTGCATGCCATGAAAATGGGAGTCTTAATCTATTTAGACTATGGGGGTTTTCAGTAACACGGGAGAGTTTTGAGACTTACAGTTTTGCTAGAAGAAAAGAAAATCCCTTATCCTCACTGGCAACAGCTGGAGCTGGTGGATAAGTTTACTTTAAATGTTTAATTTAATGCCTTGGAAATATGCAGGGTGGAATACTACCAGATTTCTAGTGTTCTCGATTGTTTAAAGAGGGGTTTTGTGGTCTGTATGTCTAGTTAAAGCTAAATGTCTAATGTGTTCATTCTTCATTAAGCAAAATATTTTTTGAGATTGTTTTTTAGTCCACCAATGGGAAAACATGTACAAAATGGTCAGAAAGTATGATGACTACTACCAGGTCTAATGATAGTATTTGCATTATTTAATTCACGGAGTGATATTTACAGTTATTAAAAAGAATAATCAAAATAATATACCAATGAAGGCTTTGATCAAAAAAAAAGAGACTGCATCTGTTTGTTATTTTAAGCGTTCCTATCGCATCATTGCAAGAAATAGAATAACAAACAGAATTGGCTGAATTAGCCACATTTCAGGACTCCTTCCACAATACAGGGAAGAACTGTAGTCTGCTGAACAATAGCAGACCTGTGTTTTAATCTTTATTCTGAACATTTTCTACAGCTTCTTCAAACCATGGGCTCTGCCCCTGCAGCAGTGGAGAGTTACGAGTGGTGATTGTGAAGTACTCTTTATGTAGGGGTAAAATACACACAGAGGAGCAGTAACAACTGTAAACTGAAAGCATCTGCTCAGAAATCTATGTTCAATTTACATGGCCGTGGCCAGCAGCATGGTCTTTTATCTTTCTATCTATTTATTTATTTAGTTAGCTGGTTATTTTGGCGCAGTACCAAGGGATTTTGAATGCACATTCACTTGGATGCCCAAGTCCCTTCATTTGATGTGCTAATCCCTTTCTAAGGCGACCCTGAGAGTACAGAAGTTGAGTTCCTTATGCCCGTGAACACTGCTTAGTATTGGTAAACTTAACATTTCAGTTGGTTATGAGAGCAAACAAGAGACTATTTTACTGGATTAAGCATAATCCTCTGCTTAATTTAATAGAACATTGATACGGGCCCGACACGACACTTCTAATGCCTGTTTTCTCTTTGTGACATAATTATGATTAGCTTCATTTCTCGGGGTTGCCTGTCATTATTACTTGCTAGCAGTTATAATAGGAGAGACCAGGAACCACGGAGTTTAAAATGCATTTATTTCTGCTCTTATTGCACACTGTTGGTAGATCCCACTATCGTGATTTAGCAAGTACATTTGTACTCCTCTCAGATGAATAAATCTAAAAGGACAAACTATGTGATAACTGTGCAGAGAAGACCCCTTTCTTTCTCCACCTAACAGAGTCTCAGGCGGGGTGATGAGGCGATTAATGCGATGTGATTAAACACCAGCCACTGCTTCCAGAGGGCTAGTTTCTAGGTGACTCTTGCACGTGCATACGAGCCCTATTCAGATTAGTGGGAGCTCTGTAAAGTCTGCAGAATGGTCGTACATCTAACTGGGTTTGGCACTGAGGAAGAAAAGATGTCTTGTGCTCAGGGTGGTGTCAGGGATTTAGAAGAGCTGTGTTCAGCTGTGGGATCTCAAGCCATCAACTGACATCAGCAGGCTTTGGATCCAGCATAAGTAACTGTGCATTATTTCTCCATCTGTAAAATGAAAAGAACATGACTTCCTTTGGCTTTCTTACCCATCTTGTACTTTGGGGAAGGATCAGTCAAGTGTTAAGTGAATTGAGTGGTTATTACAATGTCTTGATTGTCTTTAAATGAACAAAATAAATACAGATTTGCCTGGGTTTTAAGCCTGTGAGATACATTCACATTGTACTGCAGGCTGCTCCACAGTCAGGAAAGGCAGAAAAAAGATACTGAAAGAAAGTAGTAGAAATGGAAAACCTGAGACATTCTGTCCAACAGTCATTCCCTCTAGGAGCTGGGTCTTGAAGAAAAAACCCTAATCTTGCAAACCTTTCAGTAAATTCACAAAAGTCAGCAACACTGGCAGTTCATTTTGCACATGCCTACTTGGAACCTAAAATTCTGTTCATGGATATGATTTATTTAATATTATCAACCCGCCACGGGGACCTGCTCTGATACGGATGTGACATTATGCAAGCAGTTGGGTGCACACAAGCTTTTCCAGTGAGCTGCTTCAAGAACTGAGAAGAGAAATAATTGCAATGTGAGATCTTTTTCCCTGGGTTTGCTTTTGGTACAGAAGTTAATTCTGAAGTGAGATGACCTATAGAAGAGGCTTCAGATCTTGAGGATGGGGAGAGAAGGGAGGAAACACAAGCGGGACTCAAAATTTTTTTCCAGTTATTCTACAAAATGTCCCCAAACTACTTGTGGCAGCACAGCGGGCACCAGCGGTTTATAGATCAAAGGGGGTACCTTTGACACTTGGAAAAAGGCTTCAAAAAGGAGTTAGTAGGGAAAGGTAATTGAAACCTATGCTAAAACCCCATCCATCTGTCCTTAAAAGCAGTACAGAAATGTTCAGGGGAGGTACCCTGGGATCATACTCATGTGAGGACGGGAATCCACACTCTGATGTGAAGGCAGCAGGAGTTTCCATGTTCCATGTGTGAGGGACAGTTTGAAGGACAGAGTCCAGGGTGTGTCCCTCTCCTCTCCTCTCCTCTCCTCTCCTCCCCTCCCCCCTCCCCCCCCCCCCCCCCCCCCCCCCCCTCCCCCCCCCCCCCCCCCCCCCCCCCCCCCCCCCCCCCCCCCCCCCCCCCC
>JANHGN010013738.1:133730-145521 GCA_024605025.1 Megaceryle maxima | reverse complement strand
TCCTGTGTGGGCTGCCCTGGGTGACCCTGCTGTGGCAGGGGGGTTGGACTCGATGGTCTCCAGAGGTCCCTTCCAACTCCAATGATTTTGTGAGCTGGCTTGAACTAAATCCACTGTTCTGAATATCTCCAGTTTCTGGAAAGACTGGCTTGAGATCAGAGCTAGCTGTTCGGTAGGCACTTCACTGCAGTCTACTGAGTGAAATATGACATTCTATATAAAGCCTTTGTGTAGCTGCTGACAACACTTGTCTATATGTAGTTACTTCTATGTCATTTCCACAGCGAGCTCATCTATTTATATCTTTTTGGACATGACCAGCAAACTGCTTCACCGAGCTAACGAGAGGAGTGCAGGACATGTCGAGGGAGGTTACAGTAAAACAGTGCCCGGCTTTTAATACTGCCTTTGAAAATTAACAATAAGAAAAAGCAACCTGATCTAGAAGCTAAATTCACAAACCACAGAGATCAGTTAGAACAGGTAATTTCCTGATTAACTTGCTGTGAAATGCTGCTGATTTCTAACACCCCAGCATGGGCCCGGAAGCAACGAGAGGGTGCAAAAGCAGTAACGATGACGTATTTTTTGAGTGCTGAATTTGGAAAATACCCGGCTTTCCCATTAGCTGGTTATCTGGTCTGGGGGCAGCTCCTCGGCTGCAATAAGCTGTCACCCTTATGAACAAATTTACCCTGGCTGAAGATGGGGTCGTCTGTGGTTAATGAGCAGCTGGAGTGGCAGAATTTCTGAATTTCTGCAATGATGAGAAATGACTGCCTGTCGGAAAGGAGGTGACTCAGCAGTGCAGTGCTACTGACGTGTCGCAAAGGGAAAAAGTATTCAAAGGGAAATGTCGAATGAAAGATCACTTATTTGCTAAAATTCTATTATTCTAATTCTTATCGATATTCTGCTAACCTCTAACCCCCAAAAGAATTCTTTAGTGCAAGAACGGCGTGATGCAATTACAGACAGATCACCAGATTTGTTATAATTCCTTGAGTTATAAATGTGAAAGAGGTATGAAAGTGGATAACTATCTGATTATCTTGCACTCACAAAAGGCAGTATTAAGTTCCTGTAATATCTTCCACTTAGTGCTCTTCCTTCAGTCATTGCCTAAGTTACTGACACGGTGTTTTGAATCTTAAAAGGAAATGGGATGCTTTGTGCATTGGTGCATAAAGGAAGGATAGAACTGGAATGGATGACCCAGAAGGTTCTTTCATTCTTCGATTCCAAAAAAAAAAAAACCCCAAAGTTGCCTCAAATGGAGAAGTAGTATCTTTGCTATGAAGGCACAGGAAAAACAAGATCTGAGGTTTTAAAATAATCCTTTCCGAATGAAACACGTAATGAATGCAACCCCCATGGGTAAAATCTTCATCATGAACACTTTTTTTGTTTTGAAGAAAAATGACCATACTAGAAAGTTAACTATATTTAAAATCTGGTATTAGACTGCAAGTTAAGAAGTTGGAAGGAAAAGTGGCTTGACCATCAGACAGAAGACGTGTGCCCAATCAGAGATGTTTTCACACTGAAATCCCTCTTGTTTTAAAAAACCCAAGGGTGGTCTTTCACTCCATTTTCCCTTTGCAGATTTGAAAAGTGCTGAAATAGAGGAAAAGGAAGGCTATAAAACTTTTAGAAATATTTAAAAGAATAAAAGGAGAGTAAGACTAGTAAGCACAGTGAAATGTTCCAGGGTGTTTCATTCAGTTAGCACAATGGGTAATAAGAGCAGAACCTGTTCCAGTCCTTAGGATTCTTTAGCTCATATTGATGTACAATGAAAAGGACAAAAGATAATTAATGGTCTACGAAGAGGACACTCAGTAGTAAGCTGATGTCTGGGCATCCATCTTCACACTGATCAATATTGGAAACTGTAACTTCCCTGGTTGTTTTATGAGGTCTTTAAAAAAAGAGGACACAGAATTATCAAGATCATAAAAAAATGTATTTCATTCTTTTGTGGCCTCGTTATTCTGCCTGGGTAAGGACACTGCGATTCCTCTATGTCACAGCCCATTCTGAAGAGGAAGGGATTTGTGTTATTTTTCAACTTACGATCTGTGTAGTTTGTCTCAAGTGGAAGGGTCCTTCTCTAAGCCAGCTGGCCCATAAAATGAATGTCTTTCTGCCCTCCCGGCCATGCCTGGGTGCCTGCAGGCTGTTCAGCGCCGTGCCACGCAGAGCTGCCAGACTGTGGCTAACCGACCGAGTGCATGCTCTGCCTGGGCCTGAGCTGGCAGGATTTAAACGAGCTCGAGCCCAAAGCAGCTTGGCTGTATTCAGGCACAGCAGTGCTCTTGCTAATGAGCTCTGCCTCTCTCGTAGGTGTCACACAGAGCACAGTCCCCTTCAGCTGCAGCTCAAGCACCAGCTTTGGAGGTAGAGGGGGTGGTGTGTGATGGTTCACATCACACCACGTGGATACTCTCCCTGGTTCCTCTGCTGCAGCAGGCCATTGTAAACACAGATCCTGGCAGACACTTCAGAGCTTTTAAACATCTAAGGCATGTGAATGGTCCTGTAGGTAGACCTACAACACAAGCTTAGACTAATTTTTGATAGCTAAAGTTAGGTGATATGAATCCTATAGCAGGATTTGGAGGGGAGAAAGCACTGAAAGCCTCAGGTTGAAAAAATGGGAGAGGGATTTAACAGTAGAGCTGCTAGGAAGGGCTGGACCCGAAATTTTGCACTGATGGCAGACAGCACTGCCCTGAACGTGACACAGACTGAGGAGTGCAGGAGATGGGACTGTTTTGAGCTAGCACTGCTCTGCAAGCACACTAACCTTAACAGTCGTTCAGCTTCCCTGACTCAGTCAGATGATCAGCTCTGCAGAGCACAGGCTGGCCTCTCCCAGATCCCAGCAGCACAGTGAGATGCTGATCTCCTGTAGGGATGCAGGGGCTCATAGTGGATTGAGAAAGCCAGATCATCCTCCATCACATCAGAAAACACCATTCCCATCCTCGAGCTGGCGATGCCAGCTCTGAAGTCCTGCACACCTGCCCTGTGCTAGGACACAGGACAGATTTTGGTCTGTGGCCTTGTGTGCTGTATAGTCATTGCCAGCTAACACCACTTACATCTGTATTTGACAGATTCTGGGCTCTAGATCTCACAGGTATGAGATTGCAAGGTGTGAGAAAGCAATTTCTGGTATTTTTAGAGGTTTTGAAAACATACAGAACCTCTATCTCCCGTACTCGGGTTCACAGCAGTTGCACACATCACAAGAAAAGGAGATGTGCTGTTCTGCTGGCTGTTGTGTGGAATAGCTTAAGTGCAATGAATAGACATAAAATGCTTCCTTTCCTTTCTGAACTGAGAAGGGTAAGAGGGCTTTTTTCAGTTGTCCCCCGTGCCTAGGAAGAACAGGGACCCAGCTGGCATCAGGAAGTCCAAGGGCAATGTCCCTTTCCTGGCCCAGTACTGTTCAACACTGTCTGGGTGCAACACAGACCGTGGTGATGTTGGGAAGGGGGGAAGAGTACATCCTTCATTTCAAGGAGCCCAGCCCTCCATTTGGGTGGAGTTAGTACCACTGATAGGTGTATCAGAGAGACAAGTCAGGGCTTAAGTAGATGCTCCCTTGCAGCAGTTTCTGCAGATAAGGACTCTTCCCCAAGGTAAAGCCCTCTGTACCTGTGGGGAAGAAAGCATTCTCAGCTAAACCCAGAGAAAAAGCTGGCAAAAACCTGAACTTTACATTCCATTTAGCACAGGTATCCTTTTAGAGCTTTAGATCATTGAGCTCTCTGCCAGTTTGTATTATTACTGGAAGCAAGGTGGTTTATTCCTAAGCACTAATGGCAGGGATATTGTATATCTGCATCAAGTGTCAAATTATATAAGAGCAACTCTTTTCTTCCTGTACTGATTTGTTGCTTTTGAGTCAGCGATTTTGTTTTCCTACATTAGTATTTCTCCAAACTCAGTCTTTTTTGTGTAACACCTATGTTAAGGTGCTGACTGATCTCTACTGGCAGAATTTCTTAAGTTCTCCCCTATTTTTCTGCATGGCTGTTGTTGTAATTCACTATTATCACTAATAAGTAAAATAGAGAGATAGAGATATAAAGAGACAGAGAGAGAGATGATAGAGACATAGAAATAGATAAATAGCACTAATCACATTTGGAAGAAGTGGGGCTACAGGCTAAAGATGATGCAAAGATCCAAGCAAGGCTCAGTAAGTTGATTAATGCTTAAGTGTGTGTGTTCTAATCAATGCAATGAAATAGGAACTGGATTGCCCAGCAAACCCCATGGAAACCTTTAGGTGGGAAGAGCCAGACAAGCTTCTGCAGAGCAGAACCAGGTTCCTGTGTAACTGCCAAGGAGGCTACATCAGGAAACTGCTGCATCCTGGTTAGACTGAGGGAAGCTGGAGATGGGGTGAACCATGGCTGTTTCTCTACCTCAACCTAAGGAAATTCTACTGCTCCTCAGGATTTTGCTGTATGTCAGCAACACTTCACACTGACATTCTCCTACGCTGTGCAGGTCCCTAAAGTCTCCAGCAAAAGTGGTTTTCTGCATTCTGCTGTCTGCCTGCAGCCATGAGGTCTCTCCCTAGAGCCAAAGCAGATCCCCATAGTTAAGACAGTTCAATTTACTTCTCGTTTCTGTGCTTAAATGAACGATGCAGAATATTAAATCAGCTGCAAGGGGATGGTCTTTGTTAGACCAAGCTGATTTCAAGCTCAGCATAGCAGTTCCTGAAGCGTTCCACTGCCTTTCCTGGTAAATGTGAGGTACTTCTAAGTGTTTCACTCTAGTAAATTCTGTGTATCTCAGATACTTTGTACAAAGTGTATTAAGAAATCAATATACATAATAAAATAGAGACTACAAGGCTTCCAGACTGCCATCTAACACTGTGACACCTCAATTGCCTCCAGTGCAATTGTACAACAGCATGCACAAGAAAACTCATTTCAGGCAGAAAGGACAGGACCTGCCACCTTTGCTGACACCTGGTCCCTCAGGAAAACCCTTTTATGTCACTAAGAGACGTGCCCCAGTATGCCTGAACCTAACTTCAAAGCTAACGTTCCAGTTATCCCGCTGGTTTCATTTTGGGGGCAGTTATTGCCTCAAGTAGGGCCAACAGCTTTGCCTCTCAACCCTTGGAATTTCACCCTTCCATTGGTCAAGCAGAGGTGGTTTGGGCAATGTATAAATCAACCGTGGACAATCCTTATAACATACCAACACGTGAGAGAAAATTCGCCTCATATTTGCTTCATTATTGCCTAAGGAACCTGCAGGCAAATGGAATCATCTTGTCATTAGAGGAGGGGAGAAGGGATCCCACAGTGAAGAAGACAGAAAAATTAATCTGCATGCATTTTGTTTTCTTTTCCAGGTACCTCCCTCATCTACCCTTCTCGATGTGAAGCACAAATTTCACAAAGCATGTGAGTACTGTGGCTAGCAGGCGGGATGCCTGGTTACAGACCTTGCAGCTTGGAGAAACTGTCAGATTTATTTTTCATGAAATCTCACATGAAAGCTGAAACTGGCTTGACAGCTCCAGTGCTAAATAACAGCAGTGTTTGGACTAAGGTTCTACTGGAGCTATTGCAGATGTGTGAGGCTGGAAGGAGAGGACTGCATAATTCATCACTGCCAGCTTCTGAGGGGCAATACTTTTCTATTCTCTTTTTAACATTACACAGTGTCAATTCGAGACCACAACTGCATTTATCCTCCCAGTGTTATATCAGACAAGCTTCGAGAACATTGGCCTGCTTCAAACTGGCCATAAACAATGTAGACCAAACAACTACTGCTGTAGACGAGCACAGAGGGATTAAATGACTTAGCTGGGATCATGAAGGCAATTTGACAGACTTCTCAACTGATTCAGCCATCTCCAGCTCCCCAGTGGTCAGGGCAACTTTCCTTTCTTCTAGTTCCACTTCTCTTGTTTTTCATATCCATAAGGAGGGGAGAAAACAGTGATAGAAAGGGTAATTTCTGCTCATACAGACTGCAGATGTGGACCTTGAATACCTGAAAATCCCTCTTTTCTTCCTGCCAGAGAACAGAGCACATTTGTTGGCTGCTTCCTTTCTGCCTCCTCCAGCCCTTACTAGAGGGAGGTGGTTGGAAAGGTGGGAGAAAGAGCAATGAAAGTAGCCAAGTGCCAGAATTTCATGGCATTTACCTTTATGCACTAAATTGCTGGTCAGGATTTTGGGCAGTGGGGTCAAATGTCCCTGAAACCTACAGGATGTACATGTGTATATAGTGTGCCTTGAGCTCTGAAATGCTAAAATCCTGCTGCATCTGTGTTTGTAGAGAACCTAACTGTACCACCCTTGCTCCTAGACTGAGAAGTGTTTCTCCTACTCCTGCTCATGGAAAGTAAGGTGCTACTTGTGATGAGGACTGGTAACCTTGAGCGTCACCCATGTTGGAGGCATGCAGGTCTATGCCAGGCCTATTACCTTGAATGTGGAACTGCAGAGCTATTTAGTCGAGCAGAAAAAGGTACAAGAATTAAGGGTTGGAAACGAAGCCCAGAGAAACTCAAATTAGGAAAGAGGTATTTGAATCCAAGAAACAGGAGGGTTTACTGTTGGAATAAGCATTTTAGGGGATGGGCTTTCATTATTTTTTTGCAAATATTCAAATAAAGTCTTTAGCAAAAACAAAAAAAAAGGCGTAGTCAAAGAGCAGAACCCTGAGTTCAGAGTGGGGTAGGCAGAAAAAAATATTATGCTTCTCTCCTGTCCTTAGAATTTTATAAAACACTAAAGCTGAAGGATTCTGTGGTTGCACAAAGGTTCAGTTGATGAAGCAAAAGGCTGTTGACCTGACTGCTTTAAAACTAGTTTGTGCTCCCTGTAAGAGCTTGTAAAACGAAAAATGGTGAAAGTTCAGAAACCCCACAGCTGAATATGGAAGGACTGAGTGTACAGTTTTAATATTTCAGTAAGAGAATGTCCTCCCATCAGTTTGTGAAATGCAGTGCATTTCTGCTTAGACTCTCTTAAATCAATTGAAACTGGATTTATATTGATGCAGTTGAATCAGCTGAAGATCCCTGGCACAGAGGTTTACGCCAATTTAAGTGTAATGAGGTTTTTAATGGATTTGGGCTAAAATGGTGCAAGTCTGTGAATAAGCCATTTTAAGGGCACCTGTATTCATATTTAGAGGTACCTTACTCCTCTGATACTCCCAGCAATGTCAGTGGAGCTAAGCATAAAGGAAGACAGCGAGCAATACAACAAAGCACGATTCAAATCACGAACCAAAGCTCTGACAGTGCAGCGCTGTCAGCACACGGAAGGGCTGGCAGGTGCCTCCAGTGCTTTTTCAGTTCTCAGGGCTTTACATCAATTCCTCCCATTCCCAGGAGCACACCATAGAGTGTCCTGTGTGTCCTTTCTTCCCATTCCAGCTCATTGCTTTGATCTCTCTTTTCCAGTTAAGCCTGGATGTTGTTGTCTCATGAGATCTCCCCCCCCGCCTTTCCCACTTGCAAAGAACAAACCTTCACTTTTTTCTCTTCATATAGTTTGGAGGATGACAGCTAATAGAATACAGTTCTATTAGGCAAGAGCTGAGAAGGGGCTGGAGCTGATCTGTGGATGCCTTTGGTTAACATGTTATTTTGCATGCATTCATTTCTGTCATTCCGTGTGTGCCAGACTCACATGTTCCCCTACAGTCTCTTGCTAAAACACACTCCTACGCACACCCCCTTACAGTCTCCCTGTCTTCATACATTCTCCTTTGATCACCCATGCAATTAAGCTTTCTCCTCAGCCAGTATCCTGTCAGCCCTTCAGTGAGAGGAACCCCTGTGTAGCAATTTCACAAGCATCATTTCCTGTCACTGATCAGGTTTTGCTGCCTGATTCAAGAAAGGAAGAAAAAGACTGAATTATGAATTGCAGCACAGAAGGCTGTTAATCATTAAAATAAGAGAAATGGGATGCAAGTGACACATAACATATTACTGCTAAGTAGTTTCGAAGTCAGTCCAACATTAAGTTGGCTCTGTGTTTATATGAAAGGCAGAATACAGACTTAGAAGTCCAGGAACAAATACTGAAATACTCCTCAGCCCTCACTTCAGCAAACCTGAAAACACCCTGGCAGAGCCTGACCCTGTGCTTTCTGCAGCACTGAGCTTGGGGGGCCGTCTCAGTTTTATCACTGGAGATTTGGGAATCCAGGAACTCCCAGTGCAGAATAACCATTTAAGACAAAATGCCATTTCCATGGGAATTCAAGGGCTTTCTCCAGACTGAAGACCACTGATTTGAATCAGCCCCTGGTCACTGTAGCCACTGCCTTTGGCAGGGAGTGGCAGCACCGACCAGGGTCAGCACAGACCAGCAGTTTCCCCGGTGCAGCCTTCCAGCCATCAGCTCTACAGGGGCTTTCTGTAACAGATGTTAGATCCAGGCTGTCATGCTTAATAGCAAACATCACACCTGCCCACCATGAATCTGTCTAATCCTTTTAAACCTACTTGCAGTTTTGACCTCAGCAAAATCCTCTGGGAAGGCGTTCCACAATATAAATATGTTGCAGACAAATGTCTACACTTCTACAGCTTGGTATTTTCTGCCTGAAATTGAGTGGCAGCTGAGTGCCTGGGTGTTACTGGCCATCACACTGTATAATCTAAGATGTGGTCAAAGAAGCCTCAGTCAAACTGGTGCTGTGCCCTAGGTGACTATTTCCTTTGGCTAGCTGTCAAAGGTGAAACCAAGCCAAACCTAAGCGTGTAAGAAGGAAGCCTCGTGTCCCATTTTCTCAGTGGCTTATGAGTTAGGCACCTGGTGCTTTCTTTATCTCTAAAGATTATGTTTTCAAGGGTTTCAATACCCTGTAGGCTAAACTTCACAAGGTCTTGTCCTTGGCAATAACTTTTCACCTTTAATTTATTTTTATCTTTGCAAAATGTATCGGACTGTTGGGGGAGGAAATTTTACAGACAGAAAATGAAAAACTGTAGTAATGTTAATTCAAGTATCACATAACTAAAATAAAATACCTCTAGAACAGGTAATATAGTGCAGTCGGTGATCATTAAATATTTTCAAGGTTACTGCACTGAAGTTGCTGAAAAAGCTCTTGAAAGAAGAGAAAGAACAGAAAGGAGATGGGGAAATAAGATCTCAGCAATACCGTAACAAACTCATGGAGGCCTTCTCCTGCACAAGGAGGTAGCACACCCAGACGTGGAAGTCTAGTCTAAGTGAGCTTAGGGACACCAGAAATTGCCCTCTAGGTGGAAGGAGCAGGCAGGGAAGGAAGGGCAGATGGGGGGGGAGCCTGGCGATGGGTGGAAGGAAAAAGGGAACTGAAAAACATCATGTGCAGAGCATCCTGATCTGCAGAGGGGAATGAGGTGCTCCAGGAATAAGGAACATTACAAGCTGTACCAATAAAATGCTAACTCCTAATCCACCAGCTCCAGAATGGCAGAGCCCTCCATCCAAGCTAGCAGATGTTACACAGGACATGTAAAACAAGCAATGTCAACGCAAGTAAATCATTAAGAAAGAAATTGTCAGTAGATGGCACTCAAGAATAAACAAGCATCATTTCTGGATCCTACAAAACTTTAGAATTCTGCTATACTACCTTACAGCTGCTTCTTGCAGGTATATAGAGGTTCTATAGCCATCGAAGAGCTGTGTTCCCTGGAAAAGCACTGAGGTATTTTGTGTTGCTTTCCTCTAGAGAGAGAAAACAAGGAAAAAGACAGGGCAATTCCTTCTCTGTGGTGGAGACCAACCTCTCTTTTAGCCTCCTCCTTGCAGGCTGTTGGGCAGCGTGTTAGGATGCATTTGTCTGCCAGGTTTTACCTACTGCTTTCACCCTGCACGTTCCCCAGAAGCCACAGGAGAACAGGTAACACCTTAGATGTGATCACCCTCCAGACCACCTGGTCAGAGTGTACCCCATCTGACTCTCTGCATGAAAGCAAGATCAGAGGCTCCCTTCCAACACACCCTTCACCGAGTCTATCAAACGCTCCTACTGACTTCCAAGTGCCTTGAATGCGATCTTCATCACCTAGTGCAAGGAGATACCATCTCAGAGGACAAATATAAGCAGAATTACCCTATCACACAATTCTTTTGCAGCTGCATGGGAGACCTGTGCAAATTCTCCCTCCTTCCCTTTTCCAAATGACCTGTTACTGCCTCCAGCTCAGTCCTCCCTGCAGTTGCCTGTCAGTAGTGCTCTGCTCAGCCAGCACTGAGCAGCTGGAAGGAAAGCAGCACTTAAAACCCAACAGATTCTTGTTTGCCCATAACCCTGAAGCAGATCTTCAAACCACAGAACACTGGAAGACAGGCTGGCTGGGTGAAGAGCAAGGGGAAGAATCTCTCACTGATTAGAAATCACAAGGCAAGCCTTGTGAGAGGAGCTCTAGACACATGAGCTACTAAAGCTAATCCTTTAGCAGAAGAGGTCCTCTTTCTTTTCTCCTTTCCAGAAAGTCTGCTAAGGGTTTTCACACACTGAATCTGCAACCTTTCTGTTTTTAATGACATCTAAGAGCTAGTAGCACAATTCCAAGAGCAAAGGCTTTGGGATTAACTCCTTATTTTGCCAGGCCAGAGATAAAAAACAAGAGCTGGACGCAAAGCTGTTGCTGGAAAGGATGACTGTTTGTACTGCATCGTGGAATTCACTTCTAGAGGCTGGCTGTGATGTTAAACTGCAAGGCTCAGAGAGGTGAGAAAGGATGCTGTGGAGATTAGTCATTAAGAGCAGTACCAGGGAGAACAGGGACTGCTAAGCCAGTGCCTTGCCTACCGGCTCTGTGTAATCAGGACTGTCTGATAACACAGTCTTGCTGAGAACCTGCAGTTCCTCTGATTTCTCCACACTGTCTATTACAGCTGGATTCTCAGGTTGAAGAAAGTTAATGAAATCTGTCAATTTTGATGCCTGGAGACACTCATGTACCCGATGACTATACCTGCTGGGGACTCAGAGAAGCTGAATTATTCTATTTATGGCTCTCCCAAGCTGACTGGCCTGTCAATCAGCCAGGAGCCCGTCTCACAAATTGAAGAGAGACAAATAAGTTATATTTAGGGCATAGAGCCTTCCAGAGGGATCTTCCTTCTGCCCTATATTAGAAGATCAGGCTTTCAAAAAGCCCAACTTTTTGAAAGAGGGCCACAAATCTAATCCTGCCATGAGTCGCCTTGAGCTGGATGCACTCCCTGGACAGAAAGGCAGCTACAAAATCTATGGCTTTCAACAAATCTCAAACCCCTTCCTCCCCATTTTTGTCCTAAGTAGCTCATGCCAGCCCAGAGGAACAGCTCAAATCCCTGTATGAATGGGTTTTCAAAGGCACAGGCAACGTCCTGCTGCTCAGGCTGGCTGACTCAGAGCTCACGGGCCCAGCACTGCATCTCAGCAGAGACTTACAGAGCACATGGGGTTGGCAGTCACATCCAGCTACTGTTCTCAATACATTTCCCCTCTCTGCTTTCACAGCAACTCAGCTGGAAATCAACAATGAAGGCAACTCACCAGGGTCGGGCAGTTTCTCGGGAGTGGGCACCAAGAAGTACAGTGACTTCGCGTGGGTAAACTCCTCATTCATCTGTGTTGGCTCTGTCAGAGAGAATGACCAGATTAGGAGGAAACTCAAGCTGCAACAGGGGAGCTTTAGACTGGACACGAGGGATAAACTGTCACAGGAGGAGCAGCCAGGCACTGGGACAGGCTGCCCAGGGAGGGGGGGAGTCACCAGCCCTGGAGGGGT
>JANHGN010013738.1:109549-124037 GCA_024605025.1 Megaceryle maxima | reverse complement strand
CTGGAGACTTTCCAACCCCCCCCGGCTCTGTTCCTGTGTGGGCTGCCCTGGGTGACCCTGCTGTGACAGGGGGGTTGGACTCGATGATCTTTGGAGGTCCCTTCCAACCCCATCCATTCTGTGATTCTATGAGTCCATGAAAATCCTTTGGGATCGGGGTCTGTGGGACTTCAGGAGGTGCCAGTTACATGATGTTATGTAGGAAAAAATGGATGCTCACAGATTTCAAGCATTTAAGGCGAATAGGAACAAAAAAATGGAAGCATTCAGACAGACACTTGATCAGGCTGGGGCTTACTTGCTTAGTAGCTTGTGGGAAGTGTGTGCTGTTCTGCCCCTTGGCCAGACCCTGTCCTTGGCACTGCTGGTCCTAGCCAGTGTCTGGAGACATCCATTCAGCCAGCTCATTGCTTTCTTTCCCTGGGCAAGGAGTATGACTGTAGCTGGATGCATTCCTGTATCACACAAATCCCAGAAGAAATGGCTGCTTATGATCAAACAGCACTTTTTGAAACTGCACATGCCACTAAGGAAGTGGTTCTTTGTGTCCCTGTAGCAGCTAGAGGTCAAGGTGCCTTTGTAAAACACATGGACAGAGGTCTTCCCTGGAAAGGTTACAGTTAAACAAATCAGAGAAAATATAGTGACAAAGAAAAGGGATTTACCCCTGGGTATAAAGCCGTTAAAAACAACATCCCTCTCAGTACCCTGCTGAGATTTTACTGAACAGGACACACTGGATCTGCTTTTCCCACTGATTTCCCATAAAAACACAAGTCTAGTTCAAGACTTTGCTGCTGCTCTTTAAATAATCTGATATACCCTATCAAAGGTCCTTCTGCAAGAGAAACACAATCCAGCTGAATGATCCCGGATCCAGCAAGAGCCTTCCCAAGGCCAACCCTGTGCCCCAAAGACTGAGCCAAAGGTAGAAGCTGTGCACAGTTGGTGGCCCCTGCAAGCCCAGGTGGGCTCAGAAGCTCAGCATGGTGCTGGGCCAATACAGCTGGGCCACAGCTGGAGGGGGCCTGGCTAAAACTGGTCTCTCTACACTAGCCCTGAAAAGAAAGACCCAGGTGACTGTGATGGCATTTAGTGGGTCAAAGCAGCTAAACATCTTTTGGTCTGTGGCCAAGAAGGGCCTTTTGAGTGGGGCCGTGCAGAGAGACACTGGGAGCTTGCCTGCCCCAGGCTTGCTGCTGAGATCCGCGCTTCTTCAAGCGGGCTAGTCATTCAGGTTGCAGTGCTCAGGGGCTGTCATTTATTACAGTGAGGGCAAGTAAGTAATAACTAACAGCTTCAGATACTTTCTCTGTTGGTCTTGTGGCTCTGGTTTCTTGGAAGTGCTTTGCTTACTGCCGTCATGCTCAGGAATCACTCAAGTGCAATGTTAGCACAATAAATCCCTCAGCTTTTCCTTCCAAATAAAAGCAGAAAGCAAGAGCTTCGAGTCCTTTCAGCATCCCACTTCCCTGCTGGCAGCACAGTGAAGCAAAGGCATGCAAACCAGTGCAGCAAAGGCTGCACCTGGCAGCACAATGATCTCTCTCTCTGTCTAGTCCTCTTCTCAGAAGCATTCCTGAGAACACTCCAACGCTCCTGCTGCAACCAAGAGAAATGATACTTAATGACCATCAACGTTTAAGCTTGTGGACGTGGAACAACTCTATTTGTTCAGCATTCACTCGTTAAGGAAAGACCCTGGCAAGCTTTCAGCTGATCTCCGTGTTTATGCGTGTATCCGTCTCTCTCTATGATGCCCAAACCCACCATCCTCACACGTACTGATACGTGACTCTTTCCTGGTGATCTCTTCTTATCACTGATAGGAAAGCTACCATCTGGTTAAGGTGCTGGAATGCATTTCAGCCATGCTCAGATCACACCAGCAAGTGCTGCTACTTGTCCCAGCTACCGCGTTCCATTTTGTGGTCATACAGGGACGGTGGTGCTGCAGTGGTCCCTGGAATTTCCTCTATTTCTGCAAATTTAAACAACATGCTGCTGCTGATTGATTATAGTAATTTTGTTGTTCATATCATCCTGTTCATATCACAGCAGGCACTCCTTGTAATTATTAAGGCTATTTGTTATTAGAGATGCATGGGTGGTGAAATACAACGAGAAGCAACCAATTTCACTGGTAATAAAATTAGCTGATCATGGAAAGTCAATCTGCTAATTATCTCCAAACTGTGTCCGTCAGCCCTGATTTGCATTTCTTAGACTCCCCGCTCCCTGGTGGAATTGCTTTTGCAGGGCTGCGTTCTAAGGAACACACTGAATTTCCCAGCCAGAGGGATCTCCATCCTGTTACTCCTTTGCTCTTATAAAGGCTCCTGTAACTTCCTAAATACTTTGTGACAAACAGGCACTTGATTGTGTCATTTCCTACAGAACGAGCAGAGCACTGAAGAAATTTTACAGAAGGTTCTTTATGAAACTTAATAAAAATTAGACTGACCCCCTTCAATTCCATAACTATGGGAAAGTACCTAGTGCTCAGATTTCTTAGGTGTTATATTTTCCCAAATCCCTTGTGATATTTAAGTGATGGAGCACACATTAAGTTCAAGTTGAATCCTGTGGATAGGCAGTACCTTTAGACACTCCTAAAGCTATATATGGACTTTTAAAACCCACCCTCAGTTCCTGTGATTTTCAGCTGATTCATTTACTGGAATTCCAGTATAAATGCAGTGAAAAAACAAATGCTGTGAGCAAAAAAATCCGTAGAACTTGGTTCTCTGTGCATCTTTGTATAGTGGTATTGGCAGCTGGGCATGGCATTGAGGCTGTCACTTTAGCAAGCATTTATATGGTTGTTTAATAGCACTACATCTCCTTTTTATATCAATATAGGTGCTTTCAGAGTTGGGTATGGGCAAATTAAAGATGGCTCTCAGTTATTATATATCCTGTATAATGGGCACAAACTGGAACCCAGGAAGTCCCACCTCAACAGGAGGAGAAACTTCTTTGCTGTGAAGGTGACAGAGCCTGGAAGGGGCTGCCCAGGGAGGTTGTGGAGTCTCCTTCTCTGGAGACTTTCCAACCCCCCCTGGATCTGTTCCTGTGTGGGCTGCCCTGGGTGACCCTGCTGTGGCAGGGGGGTTGGACTCCATGATCTCCAGAGGTCCCTTCCAACCCCCACCATTCTATCATTCTGTCAGTTTGCTTGTGTTTTAATCTTTGGTTTAAATACTGGCAGGTACAACAAATAGCCCATCCAAAATCAGTTATTTTTTCTCATGTCCATTTTAGAAAACAGATTATTTAAACATTAAGTCACTTTCAAGAAAAACTAAAACATCCTGTGTTGTAAAATCATGATGCTTTCAAGCAAATAACATTTAAATATACATATATATATATATAAAGGTATGGATCTTTTCCACAATGTTGGAACAGATTCCTGACAGGGAAGATGGAGTAAGTAAATGCTTAAGACTCATCATGGATTGCTTACACTAAAGGAAGCCTGTACACAAAGAAGGAACACTGTCTGAACTGTAACAGAATAGAACTGTAAACCAGTTTGAGTTGGAGGAGATGTGCAAAGATGAGCTAGTCCAGCTGCTCTGCCACAGGCAGGGACATCCTTCGCTAGGGCAGGTTGTGCAGTGAAGAAGGATACATGTTGATGTCCCTTAAAATCGAGGAGTTTGTGAATAACCTTTCAGCTGAGGAATGGGCAAAGCTTTCAGGTGTCTATGTGCATGCAGTTGGGGGGCTGAGTGTGTTCAAGGCTGAGAAAAACATCCTTCAAGAGAAGGATAAATCAGGAGGGTAGAAATAATCAAACAGGAGATGGAAAAAGACAGGAAAATGTTTCAATAGCTGTCCAGAAAGGAACTGAATATAGCTACAAAGAAAGGAACTGAAGCCGTTCTACACAATTGCTAGGAATCTAAGAAATGTGATGGAGGAATCACAAGATTGGCTAAGTATCAGAGGATATAATATTGGCTAAATAGACCTGCGCTTTGAACCATGATGGCCATTCTTATTTTCTTATCTTATTTGCTTTTTCAAGTCAAAACCAGTCTGGGATATAAGTGAGCTGAAATATTATTTTTACAACTTTCTTCTAAGCCTGAAACGCATGGCCAAACCCAGAGCCCTGCATAAGGGAGCTGAACAGCTCTGCTGATCACAGGGACTGTAGAGGGACTATCACCTACCCAGTACCACATGGCTGAGCTCTGATGCACCATCACAATGGCAGAAAGTGAATAATAACACATGGCAGATTTTATACGATAAAATTCGGTCACCCGTGCTCTTGGATTGCCCTTCATCTCTTCAGGAGGCACCAGTGGAAAGACACTCAGAATAAAATGGGAAGTAAACCCTACTGAAAAAACCAAACCCAAAACCAACCAACCCTGGAAAAGAGAAACACTCCAGCTTTAGATTGGAAGCAAGGGGAGCTTTGCCAGGTGTGGGAGTGCAGAGAGGCCCTCCAGTGCTGCCTACTGCTGTAGCTGTGTCTCTGTCTTTAGTGAGTGCTGGTTTACTCTGGGTGGGAGCACTGCACTCTCCACATGCTATTCTGAGCTGCTTGAGGGCAGGTGAAGAGGATCTGCCAAATAATACTGGCTCTAGCTATCCAGGACAGCCATCAACCCCTTATTTTGACAGGCAGTAGCAAGAATTAATACAGGTGATAATTAGCATTTGGCTTCTTTTCATTATTAAAAGAAAGGAGAGCTCTCCTTCTATAGGAATGACATGAATGTGTGTTTGCCAGAGCCGGGCTGGATTGGAATAGCTTCCCACATTGCCAAATAGAAATCCAAGGCTGTCCCAGCATGAGCTGTGGAGAATCCCTGTGGAAAGCACTCAGCCACAGGAAGAAGGCAGGCAAATAGTGACAAGTGGGGCCAGGCTCCCCTTGGCTGACTGCTACCAAGAGTGAGCAGGTAAATCTCTAATGCTGAGGAAAATGTGGGGTTTCCTCTCTCCAGAAAGCAACACTGGGTTTTGCAGGAGCCTGGACACCTAAGCCTTGGGACTAACCCTGGCCCCCCTCAACAGTAAGAGCTGGGAAGGAACACCCCAGCAGCTAATTCCAGGTCCCTCCAGCAAAAGACACACAGCACCACAAGGATGGTCTGGAAACCAGAAAGAACACAGTGGTGTGATGACAAGGTCACCGCAGACAAGCAGCAGCAAAGGCACACTTGCATTTGTCTAAATTGTTGAGTATGTTTGAACATGATGGTGTACTGAGGCTAAAGAACTGGAAATGTGGGATGACGTGCTTAAACGCACAACCTCTGTTTGCCCTTGTGAAGATTATGAGCCATACCTAAAAGTGCATTGCCACAGGATCAGGTAAATTGGCTTTTATTGAAACATACTGTAATATGAGGGGGGGAGCTGGGAGGAAGATTCCAATTTAACACAAGTACATTGCATTTCAGGCTCCCAAATAACTATTGATATCTGCTGTCCTGGAGCAAATCATATCTTCCTTGACAAGTCAGACAGCTGCTCTTTCTCTATCTTCCTTTTGTTATCTTTAATAGCCATGGGTTGTTGTGGTACCTTGAAAAAATGTTTTCAACTTACTTGATGGATGTCTCACCTCCTGCTATTAGCCTTGGTTCATGGGTTCATCTAATGCCTGTTCTTGCCTACAAAACTCAGACCAAGTGCTTTTGAAATGAGAGCGTGCTGGGTGCCACCACACAGTGGGTGCAGTGCACGCTCCGTACAGCTCCCCTTCCCCTCCAGCTGCAGCCGGTGGGGTCAACAAGCTCTCCTGATCATCCTGAAATACTGTGAAGGTAGAAGAACCCTCCGCAGCTCATCTGGTGCAGGCTTCTGCTCAGAGCAGGGCCAACTTTCAAGTCCTTTAAGTTTGCTTGGGGTCTTCCCCCGTTGAGGCCTGGCTAATTCCAGGGAAGTAGATCCCACAGTTTCTTGAGTCAAACATTCCCACGTTTGATCACAATCGTTGTGAAGAATGTTCTTCCATTTGTTTAAGGTATGGGAATACTGGGATCTTAACTACAGGAACACTAACAATTGTAAGATAGGTTTAAAGAAAACCATGGCCGTATTAGACCAATTTCACCCAGACTTTGAATTGAAAAGGCAAAGCCAATCTCTTTCAGGCTATCAACTGTCCTAAGGTGTGCCAAAGGAAATACAGACAAATGCCAGGGCTAGTGACAGTGCTGCTGTTCCCTCCGTTTCCCCTGTTGGACTTTGCTGCTCCCAAATCTCAGGCAATGCTATGGGCTGTGTAAGGTCTCTCCAGGCTGCTCCAGGTCAGCCCCAAAACATGCCAAGTCAACCCTAACATCCTTCAACAGCAAACCAAAGCGTAGGTGGGATAGGTGATGCTATGTGTCTTTGTGATGCAAAGGAGAAGTGTTTATATTGTCCGTACAGCGAGCAGAGCTCAGAGGCACAACCTTCTGCACACAGGCACTACAAAGAACTGGAGAATTTAACAGCTTTGACAGCCACGATCCCTTCTGCAGCCTGCCTGCGGCAACTACCCGCTTGTCCTGACACTGAGAGAAAGAAACGCAGCTGGAGACATGTATCTCTTTGAACAAACTGATGATCTCCACTCAAAATCATCAAAAGGCACCTAATAACAACTGCCAACTGCTACTGTTCATTTAGGAGCAACCTTTAAACTAAAGCATTTAAAGAACCTGCTTCTAGGGAACATCCTTTAGTTGATCGGTACCGTGGAAGTCACATGTATGAGCTACTCGTGTGCCTCTGCTTTTTGTGTCTCTATTTGCCTGGTTAATCCACGATTAAAAACTGGTGCTAGCTGCACATCCCTAGTCAGGTTTTATAGTCCTAAATGAGAAAAAACCAACCCCTTTGGGCCAGACTGTAGAACAAGCATTGTATCGGAGGGAGGAGCAAGACTGACAGGCTTAGTAAGGAGTTTTGCCAAATACAGTAATAATCAGCGTCCTCTTTATACTTCCCAGTGGTGCACACACAGCCCCCCCCATATTTTGTGCACCAACAGAGCATTCAGCACTGAGATTGGCCCTCCCAACACTCGAGTGGGGAGATTTCTCCTCTGATGTGTGTATTGCGTGCTCCTCCCAGCTCTCCTGTAGTCTCCCTTGTATAGCCGAGACCAAAAGAGAGGATTATTTTTAATCTCGTGTTTGTAGCTATCAGCTAAAAAGAAAACTGACAGAAATAGAAATTTAGATCTTCCACCATGAAATTAACAACTGTGCTTTGTAATTTGAACAGGTCCCCAGTGGTACCCTTCCCGTGTTGGCCTGCAACTAGAATGCAGTAAGTATTCACACGGTCGAATACGGCCACCTCACGCGTTACTAACCCTCTGGCAAGTTCTGCTCCTAACAGTATTGCTCTTTCTTTGTGTTATTGGGTGAACTGTTAATACTTTTTCATTAATTGATATCAATGATTAACTTATTAGCTTTCTCATTAATAAAGGAAGCTAACGGTTTTCAGAGCCACCAATTAGAAATGTTTCAGAATACAATATATGATCCACTAATGAGGACGAGGTAGTTTTAAACCCCCTCACTCACTTCCCTCATTCACTGCAACTTTTAATACTTGCTCACAGCCTTGTCAGAAGATGCAACTGGCTGCAGGAGGCAGCCTCTTTATTTTGTGCACCAGTTCTTGGTGGGAGATGAAGCTGCATTTAGTTTGTGGCCATGTAGCATTGCAGGGCCCTAGTGAACAAGGGCTCAGCACTGGGTGGAATTTAGCTCCCTCACTGACTGAAACAATCAACACACGTATATTGAAAGGGAGATACAACACATACAGTGGAAAAGAGAAAAGAGGTGTTGCAGCCATGGCAACACCTTGCACCAGTGGCTGTTGGCGTTTCCTAACACCCAGCTCACTGCCTCTATAAAAATGAGGAAAGAGAACCAGATATTGCCATTTTATGTTTCTTTCCCATTAGTCTTGCAACAGAGAACAAAAAGTCCCCTATGAAACTGTCCGGGTGATTGTGTGGCACGTCTCTAACGGGCCAGCTGAACAGAGAGAGCACTCTAACAATGGCTGTGTGCTGCTGCCCGGTGCCACGTCAGCCCAATGCTTTTGGTAACCTGAGAGTAGCTGTCAGAGAAATGCTCTGAGCTGCTAATCTGGAGAGTAAGCCCCAAGTGGCCACAATAAATCAGAATACAAGTTGGGTCTACACACGCTATGCTGAGCCTCTGAGAGGATGCCTGCTGCGCGTGCCATCTCCTCTTCCCTCCTTTCTCTACAGACGGGCCCTATTTGAAGGATTCCATCAACATCCAAAGCCTTGCTGTCTCCTCCATCATTACACTGTACTTTACAGACCTGGGTCAGCAGGTCGGTTGGACCACAGTAAGTATGTCCTTGCAACAACCAACGGGATACATCTTAATGTACAATGTGAAAAGCATCGAACTACTCCAGCTTCCTTCCCTGTCTGTCCCTAAGTCAAATGGTGCAATGACTTCATCAGCAGTCAAAACCGAATTAAATGGACAGTGAGCCAAGTTATCAACGTGCTAACTCTGACATCCAATTAAAGTTTAGAAGACAGACATAAAAATATTGCCTGAGGGAGGAAAAAAAAAAATCAATCTTTAAAAACAGTTTTAGCTTGCCTAGGGTTTATATTCCTGTGCAGGACCTGTAGCCAAATACATTCATTCACTGTAAGGCTCCTCAGCTTTGGAAGGGGAAGGGTATTAAAAAGAAAAAATGTATTTCTGGTAAACCTGTTACTAATTCAGGAAAATTATTGGATGGGAATGTCTTATTCTTTGTTCACCCACAGAACAGTTCTGAGAGAATGGCAAGGCCAAGGATTCTGGGCAGAAGATGCCCAGCCAGGCTTAGGAGTCACAAAGCTGTTGAAAAACTTTGTAAAACAAAAGCATTCCCCATAAGCAACAGTAACTGCATTGTGCTGTACATAGAACCACAATCTGGTTTTACTTCTGGTCTCAGTTTGACTTCAGCTATTTTCCTGTAAGCAGCTCTTAGAAGGTCGGGGTGGTGGGAGAGAGAGGCAAGATGTTCCACCCAGATGGGGCTGGGGAAACTCTAACCTTACAGGCTCATCTGTGCAAGACAGAAGTGAAAGATTCAACTCTTTTCCAGCCCAAAGACAAAAGACAGCAGAAGGTTTTGAAAAGGGAGTGCAGGGATGGGAGATGAAGAGATTTTTCTAACATCCTGCTGCAGGCATAGGTGTTGGAGCTGAAAACAGTCTCAATACTGGGCTGAGCTAGCTTTTCCTGTAGCTGGACTAACACACAGCCCACTGACTGTCTAGTAGGTAAAGAGATTCCCAACTTCTGCAGGAAGAAACATGAGTAAGACAGAGCTACAGTTTCTGAAGGCCATAAAAGCCACAAAGAGACTTCATAGCAATGGAGAACAAGCTGCCGATTGCAATTCCTTTAATGAAATAAGTGAGCTTTTGACAACTGAGATTCTTACCTCGGGCAGCCCAGAGATCCCACCCTGCTCAGGTGGGGAGACCGCAAGACCCAGCGACAAGCCCTGCCCTTCCCTTGCTGTGCCTAGATGCATGGAGCTTGTGAGTGTCAGGTCTTTAAGCAGCTTGCAGATAATGGCACCAGTTCCTCTCCCCAGTGAGTCACTGGGCTAGGAAGCATTCCTACAAGACAGTCGGGATGGACGTGCTGTTTCACTGCCCCTTAGCTATTAAACGGTAGACTCAAGGTGGATGTAACATGTAACTGCCAGAACTGCCCTTGACTTTGGGAAGAATCAACTCCTGGATCGGCACTGTAGGGCCACATACCCATCTCACCTGCTCAAGCTCACGTGCATTTCTCTCTCCCCAGGGAAGTAGACAGACCCCAGCAGCACAAACTCTGTCAGGCTTTAGCCCCTAGGAACAAGAACATGACCCTTCCTTCCCAGGTCTAACAACAGGACCCAAATCCCCAGGAAGTGACAAGCAGGTGGAGTTAGAGCAGTCCACACCATGTGTCCTACCCCGTTTCAGTAGAGGTCCATCAAGGCTGAGCCTTTACTCCACTGATTCCCATACTGGTTAATGCCTGCTGGGGTCCCATTGATTAATGATGGTTGGGGTCCTCTTCCCCTCAACCTATCCCACCACCTCTCAACTGTGGAATGTCCTTGCAAAGCAAAACTGTGAGTAGTGCAGCCTCCTGTTTTCTACACTTAAGTAACCCGCAAGAACCTCATTTATTCTCTCCTTTCCTGGTGGTTTATGTAGCCTAAGACAGTAACATAACTAAAACTTAATAACCCATTATAAATAGTGGAGCGGTGACTCGGCGTTGGTGGCGCAGGCAGTGGCATTTCTAATGATTTAATCTGTCTGTGCAGAAAGTTGACTCCATGAGGTTTTGAATATTCATCTTGTACCATCCGGTTTCATATTCTAGAGTTGTCTCCATCCTCAGTGGGAGAAATCTTCCTAGCCACATCATTTAAACAGTCAAGAGATTTTTATTATAGCTAGGCTATAGCAATAAAGTTCACAGAAGATTGTGTTCTAACAATAGCAATTAAGGATGCATTTGTACACGAGGATCTAGAGTTTTCCTGCCATTTCTACTGTGCTTAGAGCTCCCGTTCTCCCGTCCCCCTGGATGCTCCATCAGAGTTAGGCACATGGTGAGGGATGCTTCTGATTTAAAGGACTGACATTTAAATAAAGAAGGCACAGAATAAAAATATTCTTATCTCATCAGCAAATGATCGCTGGGGTACAAAGGGCCATATTCAGGTCTGGGCTCCAAAAATAGACACAGAAGCACATTGAGTTGGTACTCTAGAGGTCAATGCATTGGGCATGGGTCTCTCTAGGGGAGAACTAAGCACAGAGGTGGGGTCTTCTGGGCTTTGTCACCTTACTGGAGATCGCACTTGAGATAACCACTGGAGGATCAAGAAAACAAAGACCCTCAATGCTGGGAATTTACACCAGGACAGTGAGTTGTGCTTTTTAAAAGGGGAAAGTGGTGCCCACCGTCACCTCCTGGGACCACTACCCCTTCCAGCCATACTGTAAGGTAAAAGATGATGCTGTTGTCCGTTTCCAAACAGTTTGGGTCTCAAAGCCTAGGAGCATATTTCTGAATCAAGAAGCACCAGTGTCCCTTGTGGAGCATGCAGAGTCTCTGATTTACAGTCCTCATCACACTCCACCTTGGTGGCTCAAGAGTTTCTTGTTTCCTGTTGTCTATTTGATCCCTCTGGCAAGGCTGCTTCTTTGTAGGAAGGAAGCCTCCTTCTCATCTCAGCCTTCTTAAAACACGGTTACACAGTGACCAAAATATTTTTGGTGTTTTGTGCTGTGAAAGGCCAGGTTGCACCACAGCTCTGAGACTGGTTGACCAGATTTCAGCAAGTTCTAGAGGCTAAGTGGCCCTCAGGGAGGAGGGAGGACAAACTGGGGTGAGAGATTTGCAGTTCTCCTCCACTGGGGCAATGACTTATTGATCTGTTTTGAGAAAGAGGCCCTTTCCTGGGATAATGTGGAGAGAAATTCAACTTCAGCTGGTTCTTGCAGAAGAGAGGAGGCCCTCAAGGCTCATTTCTAGAAAGCAATTCAGGGAGAAAACAAAAAAAACCCAACCACCTCTTTCTTAGCATCGTGGTGTATCACTTTGCTAGAACTCTCTCTACTCCATCTTCTTTTCTTATAAAATAAATATTATCTGGAACACTTAATTTACTGCTGCACAAGATTCACCAACAGCTTCACCCTACCTGGAGGGGATAGTTGAGGTTTGCTGACTGATGCTGCAGAGATACTAATGGGAGCTGAGTTTACAGATCTTTTCTATATGCCTCCTGCAAAGACTGTACCCCCAGGGGTGTTTGAAACTCCCATCTCTGGAGTGCTGGAGTTTATTTTCAATCTCTGTCCAATTTTGGGCCTAAGCATCTTTGACAGAGACCTCTTTTGACATATTGGCAATGTGGCATATGATTTTTTGCAGCGTGGCTGGCATTTTACCACTGAGAATGCACACTGCTGTGGTAGTCAGAAGGAAAAAGAAAACCATTCTTCCTGCTCTAATTCAGACTTCTGTTAGAACTTTCCTCATTGGAGCAGTGATTGCAATTTCTGATTTATCAGGTTCTGTTGCCTCGTTGCTACCCAGGCAGGTTACCAAAAGGACCAAAACAGAACTGAGAAAACAGCAAAGAATTGTGAAAAATACGTTTTATCTCCAAGTCTGTGAATATCAGAAGATTAACCCTGAAACACGGTGCTTCAATAAATATTTTTTTTGACTGTGATTCAAAATTAGGAATTGCTTAAATACTTTGAGAGCCTTAAAATACTGAGGCTGGCAGCAGAACTGCTCCATTTCAACTTTTCCAATGAAAAAACCCATTCTGCTCAATTTAGAAATAAAGAGCCTAATACTTATTTAAAGCCAGGAACATCTTTGAAATCTGAAAATCCCAAGTTCTCACTAACTGGTCTGTTCCCTTCTGGCTGGCAAGCAAAATTATCACTGAGGTAGACATCGTGGCAAATGAACAAGAAACCAAGAGATCTGTGTTTGAAGCTCTGTGGTTCTGCACAGCGGGGAAGGCGATGCTGTAGTGCTAAGAGGTGCACCTGTTCCCCCGGGGGAAGGCACTGTTTGGTTTTCTCCTCTTCCTCTCACAGTGCTCTCCTGTCCTGGGGGTGGGTGGTGAATAGGGGAGGAGCAGTTTGCTCTGACTGTGGCTGGTAGAGCTCGCTCACTTGGTCCTGTAAATGTAAAACAATCCCATGAAGTCTGTGGGATGAGAGGGATACAAAGCAATTTCTGAGTATTGAAGGGTTTGAAAAAGATTCAGCCAAACTGCTGCAGCTTGATTTTCTCCACCTTCTTTATACTGAGGTGAGCCACAGGGAGCAACTTAAGATGTTTTCTCTAATTTGGAAATGGAAGAAGAAACTCCATTAAAGGTTTCTAACCTTTCAGTGGAATGTAGAAGTACAGACAATTATAATAGAAGAAAAAAGACAGCATCTGAGGAATTTGAAGTCATGGGAGGGCTGAAGGTCCCAGCAAACTAATGGGCTAGTCTGAAGAAGGTATGTGTAGGAAAACTCATATGATTGCTGCTTAGGAAGGAATTTGAGATCACGGTAAGAGAGGCAGCTGAGGATCTGTAGGACGGATCAGTGGAGAATACCACTGAATGTATTTCTCAGCAGACAGATAGCAGAGCTTGCATGTTTTGTGGCCAGTTCCAACACAGTTAGTTGTGAGATAGGACCCTACAAACTCAATGCTACTTTCAGGGAATTGTGGGTACTGGAAAGCTTAGCAGCAATGCCAGATAAACAGAACGTGTGATTCTGTGTAAATCTGGGGGTGGCTTAAGAACGACTACAACCAAGTGCCCAAGAGAGAAACCCCCAAGCGATTTTTCACTGCTAAGCCTTTTGGATCAGTAGATAATTTGATCACAGAAGATGATCTCCAGGAGAAAAAGAAGTCTTTATTTCCTCTACAGCACCTTTTCCAACTACAATTATTTGTAATGCAAAGCACCTCTATTTTACAGCAAACAGCTTGTACTTGGCAGAGGTTTCTGCTCGAACACACAGAAAGGGTTGCTCTACTTGGTAGAGCTGGCCAAGTCTTGAGTTGCTCCCAGTCAAATGCTATGAACTTTCAAAACACTGTTACCTTTCACAAAGGCAAACTACACACACAAGATTGGTCTTATTTTTCATTTAATTAAGTCTAATAATTTTCAACCTCCAGGGTTATCGGGAGAGAACAGCTTGCATTTGCCTGATTTCTTGCCATGGTTTATATTGTTTGTGCCTCTCCTTGGGCCACATACACTTTTGGCTCTTTGTTGCTGCCCAGTGGCAGCATGAAGTCAACTGATAAGGGCAGAGGCATTCACTGAAGCTGCCCAGCTGGCTGTTTGGGATTCCTCAGATGCTGCTTCTAAGAAGGCAAACAGTGTTGCAATAATTTCTCTTGGTCTCAGCAGCAAATGCCACAAGCTCTTGAGGAACCATGCCAACGTGCCAATTTTTCAGGCACCAAAGGCAGTTAGGGAGCTACTTGGAAAAAGAATTCTGAGGGGTAAATATTTTAGTTGCTGCTGAGCCCAGTACAGCCTGAAGAACCTATGCGTAAGTGTTTATAGTAATACACTTAGGTTTTTACCACTTCAAGTGCAAAAAGAAGGTCGAGGGAATTTGGTAAACATAAACAGAACAAGCTGTTTCTTGCAGTTATACACAACTTTACACTTAAACCCTTCCTGCTGCTTAAGGAACAAAGAACTACTTGATGTATGGTGCTGAAAACTGTGGACCCTTTCTTATTTCTATTCAGAGTAACTAGGAGGGTGGATAATTTGCCTGTGTAGATTTGAGGAGTTTTATCATAGAATCAGAGAATGTTTGGTGTTGGAAGGGACCTCTGGAGATCATTGAGTCCAACCCCCCTGCCACAGCAGGGTCACCCAGGGCAGCCCACACAGGAAC
>JANHGN010013738.1:97448-109449 GCA_024605025.1 Megaceryle maxima | reverse complement strand
GCAGAGATTTGGAAACATTCCTCAGCTCCCCTCTCAGGCTTCTCTTCTCCAGGCTAAACAGCCCCAGGGCTCTCAGCGTTTCCTCACCAGAGAGATGTTCCAGTCCCTTCATCATTCTCGTAGCCAGTTCAAGTCCCTCTTGAACTGGGGAGCCCAGAACTGGACACAATACTCCAGCTGTGGTCTCACTAGGGCAGAGTAGAAGAGGAAGAAAACTTCCCCCAACCTGCTCTAGCCCCCATAGAATGCATAAGCCTGGCAAAATTATATTGTATGGGGAATTTTTGCCCAAGCCCATACTGGGGGTGAGGAGAGCACAAACTGGAGGGTGAAGCAGTGTTTGGAAGAGTGAACCAGAAAGTGGTGAACCAGCATTTGAGAAGATCAGGTGCCCCTTGTTCGTTCTTTGCCCAACTTGCCTGGTGACCTTGACAAGTCATGGAATTTCTGTGTATCAATTTCCAGATCTGTGGCAAGAAAATAACAGTATTTTCCTTGTTGCAAAGTGCTTTGAAACTTCCAGATGAAAAGCCCCGTAGAAGAGCTAGTTGAGGTTATTAGTAAAGGCCAGGTGATATAAAGCACTATTTCATTTAGCTATCTGCATAGCAGATGAGAAATGTGCACTTTAAGATGTTAGACAGCCTATGGCAGATTTCAAAATGCTGTCAAAGCCCTGTAAATATTTGGCAGGAAATCTGAACTCACAGTGGTGGTTGGTTACAAACACAGCTCGAGTGCTTTTCTGAATATGTATAGGTACCAACATATATAACATGCATATGGGAGGAAGCTGGGATTTCACCTCCCTTTTCCAGAGGGAGCACAGACCTGGCTCAGGGACAAACAGCATCTGTCACTGTTCACTCCCCAGCTCCTGAAGCTGGCCTGAGTCAGCTGCAATTTGCCTATAAAATCCTACAGCAAATCCATCCCTATCTCTGCTATTTGCAGTAAATATTGAGCTGCAGCCCAAAATACTCTTAGACTCTTAGTCACTGCAAAATCTGCCCAAGACAAGGGAAGTTTCAGGTGCCCCCACGTGTGCTGTTTAAGTTTTGTAGAATGGATTAGCCAGTTCCATGAGAACTGGAACAAAAATCATTGAATATTCAAGCAGCCCTTAAGAACTGTACTACCTGATGCAAAGCTGCTGCTGCTGCTGGGGATTTTTTGCAAACGTGAAAATACAAAAATTTTAAAAAGGGGAAGATTTGGAGATGCTGCTAAAATGATGCCATTATCATCCCCAGGTAACTATATGGCCTCTAATGAGGTAGCAAAGCATATGAAGAAGAAATTACTCCGGAAATTAATAAAGTTTCTTAATGATCATTAGCTTGACAGTACTTAGGGCTGGGATTGTAAAAGGAGTCTAAGGTAGTTAGATGTAGTAGTTAGATGCTACATTTAATGGGATTTGGGGACTTGGGGAGGTTCAAGCGCCTGTTTCTCTTGGGTTTCTCAGAAACTGCAGCAGTGCTCTCTACACTTGCGCATAGTCATGGTCTGTCTGATAGCAGCAGATCCTCCTCTTTATGTGCTGTGTACTGTCTCAGTCTGACCCTGGCTCAGACCTGCAACTAGTGCCTTTGGCTCACACGTACTGGGGAAACTAAGCTCTGTCCATTAGATAATTTATATACTGCAGCTGCTTTTCCATCAAAGTTACCCAGGACACGCTTGAGCTATTTTCTATCTCTTGCTGTGCCCAGAGCTTCGGGCAATGACCCAAAGTCCTTGTCCTGGCTGCAGGTATTATCCTCATACCATGCCCTCCGCTTCCCCTGCTCGAACCCAGATGTCCTGTTGGCAGTGGAAGAGAAACCATCATGACCAGCCCTGATAAACTGGGAAACTGCCCCTACATGGCATGGAAAGAGCTGCAGGAAGGGATCAGTCTGGAAAAGGCTGTATGGCCTTTCCTCAGCTCTGCTCTGCAGCTTGTCATAAATGAGATAATGTGAGACTATGCCAAATGGCAACACGATGCAAGGCAGGGTGTGTTGTGTGGTATTAAAGGGCACGCCGTAAACATCACAGAGAGGAATTAGCTGATGCCCTCATGTGAGGATTGCTAATCCATTGCCCATTTGTTCATAAAGACCCTGTTGGACTTTTTTCAGACTCTCTCCACTCTACCCCCTCTGTTTATAGAACCCTTTAGTCCTTTTCTGTTTTTTCCCAACCAGTAACCATGGCATTAACAACTCACATCAAAACCCTTTCCATTCCCTGCAGTAGACCTGTTGGGGTGGTGTCAGGCATTATGCCAGCCAGAAAATTCACCTCACATTCCCCCAAAGAGTTCTTTTCAAGAAGGAACTCTTTAAGGGTTCCTTTCACCTCTGCTGCATTTCTATCTCCCTAAATAAATCCTCCGCTTTGTAAAGTCTGGGATTATAATTCCTGACCTGGTTGTTAGTCAGTTCAGCAAGGTACTAGTGGCACAATTGTCTGAACAGAGATAAAAGAAGCAGGTATGATCTGGCTCATGCAAGATGAGATGCCTTGCTGGTTTGCAAATTAGCTTTCCCATTTGTCTCATCATGTCTTGAGTGATGGAGGCTCCTACCTTAGCTCTCTTGACATAGTTCAGATTCCCATTTAGTTGTTTATGCAGTAGATGTTTCCAGTTTAGGTGTTACTGAATCAGGTCCCCAAGGACCTGATACTTGAGACAGGTAAAGAAGCTTGAGTTTAGGACCCTGTATGGAGCTCATGCCTGGGAGAGGTTTGACTCAACAGCAGCACTTTCTCTATGCTACTAAGAGGTATACAGAGCATTTAATGCCTGACATTGGAGAGAAGGAAGGTAAGAGAACCAGACACGGTGCAAGATATGAAATAGAGTGTACAGATGTGGAAAAAAAGGGTCAGTCTCCTGTTTTCTTTCTTCAGGGAGTTAGTGACGAGCTCAACGTTTGAATTCTGTTGAGCTATGCACATTGTGAGAGTGATGCAATGCTCCTCCAAGAAAAAAATCTTTCTGCTTACTGTGGGCCACCATATTTGGCTGCACCGAGTACATCAAAATAATCTAGGCAGGCCCACAAGACTGTAATAAAAGAGTGGGGCTTTCTCTAAATATTGGATGGTTTTCATATTGCTACAGAAGAAAACTGCTCTGTGTTTTAAATTACCACTTTCTTGCTTTTTACAAAATGCTATTTCTTGTCATTTCTTTTTACAAAATGGTATTTCTCTTGTCCAGAAACTACAAGCTAAAATGCTATTATTGCCAAGGTTTTGTTTAGAATTTAATTGTTTTTGCAGGATATGTCAGCAGGAACTAGTATCTTAGTAATTTTGTAGGTATTTTAAATATCTGTAAAAACGACAGGCTGAACTGATCCTTAACACAACTGGTAAGTCCCCAAGCCCAGCAATTAGCTATGGGATGAGTATGAAGATACTAGGTAGACTAATTGTATTTAATCACTGAGAGTCAAGAGTAACAGAATGGTGCTTGCCTCTGATTGCCAGTGGTTAGAACTGACTGTAATGTTATGTTACTTTAAGATACTTTTCCTTCCACCTGCTTGAACTTGTGGGGTTTTTAGCAGAGTTTCTCTGCCTGCCTTTCTGGAACTCACTTTTCATTTCTGATGAATTTTAAATGAGTGGGGCAGAGAAAGAGAGCAGAGGTTGCAGCACGGGAGAGGCAACAGAGGGAAACAGACTAAAACTCACCTCAAATGTGAAAAAAACCAACAAAAAACCACTACAGCAAATTGAACCTCATCCTCTAAACCAGAACACTACTGACCTTAACTATGTTCCAGCAGTGACACAGTTATGACAAAGGCAAATTCAGTCCTGCCTTGCCAGACAATCTCACGGCGACCCTGGACCGTCCGCCTCTGCCCGGGCAATTCACGCTTTGTGTCGGATGTGACTGACACACAGACGAGACAGGACCTTGTCCCCAGCCTGTAAGGCACCCTGAGCATGCTTGATGCTGCTCACTTCCACAAACCCCAACTCAAGAGGTGCCCTCAACTGCTTCTCTGAAATGCTCTGATGGGAGGCTCAGCATCCCACCTCCTACAGCAAAAACACTTCCTCCCCCGGTCACAGGGGCTCAGGTATCACGTAGCTGGCAGCTTTGGCTGTTGAACAGAGACTGGATTTGTTTACTAAATCCTGAAGCTTTCCTTCTCCTTTCAGCATCTGAAATCAGCCATAGGGTAAAGGAGGAGCTCTTGATGTAGTGACAGGTACCCACAACTTGGTGCTAAGTCCTGCCAAACTTTTCCTGGCGGCTTTGTAAGAAGCTCGTGCCAAAGAGGTGACAAAAGCTGGCAGTTACGGGTCTGTTTTGTGGTGCGACTCATGGCTGAGAGGAAAAGCCACACTGAAGGCAGCAGCTCATTCCAAGCTCCTACACTGGCCTGCCCAGACCATATTATCTGCTCCTCTTTCTCCTACACCACCGCCTGTATTTAGTGTATTAGGTTTTAACAGCAGAGCCCATCTCTCAGGGGGTTTGCAGAATGCCTAACACGGGGGGCTCACGGTTAGGAACAGACCCATAGAGCTGCTAGTGGGACACAATTCTAATAAGTGTTCCACAACACACCACAGCCAAGGGCTCTTAAATACTAAGGGTTCTTAAATACTCCTTGACAAGATGTTTTCACACGCACACACACAACTGCTCTTGGGATGATGCAGTGTCTAAATGGAGCACAGAAATCATGGCATCACGTGGAACTTACTGCATTTGACATTTCCCTGGTAGAGAACACTTACATCTGTTACTTTTGGAGACTATGAAAGGCTGAAACTTCAAGAAGTTTCCCCCTGTAAAGAAGAGAAATGGCACTGGGGGTTCCAAATGAAGGAAACCTTTCTGTTTCCAAGCTCTTCTGAAGAGTGATTAGAAGAACAACCCGGGGGTCAGACCGCCTGCAAAATACTACTTGTGAGAAAGGCAGTCTAAAGTCATTGTTGCTTTCTTAAACCACAGGTATTTACCCATTACCATTCTGTAGCAGCACCAGCCCGTTAGTCACGAATCATTAGCCCTTAAGCAACACTCTGCACTTCAGTTATGATTTGCCAGTTGCTGGTCCTTGTAAACACGTAGGACTATATCCTTTCCATTTTATTCCGAGACTCATCCCATTGGGACGGATGAGCACATCCAGCCCTCACATCACTCTAACCATGTTTTACTTCTTCCAGCTGTTTGTAGCTCAAGAGAGTGCCCTGACAAAAGGCAATACAGGCTGTACCAAACCAAAGCCAGAATGTAAAAACTTGAGGGTGACTCCTGGCAGTGCTATAACTCCACCTTCTCTCCCTGCCCCTATAGGTTCCTCTCAGCTTTCTGTGGCTAGCAGTGGTGCCAGCGGGGGGAGGAAATGATTTCTTTCTGTTTTGTGTTATCTTATTTGTCCAGTCTGCCCATTGCAGGCTACTTCAGGGAGGAAGAGCCCCCTTTGGTCACTGAACAAAGGCTCAAAGCACCAGACACCAAGCAGGAAGGTCATGCTCTTCCACCCAGCACCACATTTCAAGCACTGATCCCTCCCTTCCAGATGACTCTGCTAGCAACCAGGGTTCAAAGCCATGTTTGTTTTTGTCATGCTTGGTTGGCTTTTAGCTGCTGTATCACTTCATTGCAAAAAACCACTGGCAGAAAGCAAGTTACCCTCAGCTTTTGGGCCAGGGTTTTCAGTGTTATTTAGATTCCAAATAGGCATCTGATGGCATGGCCAAGAATATAAAGAGGAAATAACTGTTCTTTTCACCACCTTCCATGAAGCATTCCTGGCTAGGTTAATGTTCTGCACAGACACGTCTCTCTCATTTCCTAGATGGATTTTACTCCTTTGCTAAAGAGACATCAGAAAACCCCCCTACGTGTCGTTTAAGTCCTCAAAATGAAGCCAAAATGACATCTGAAGGATGAATATGTGTTGTGGGCAGGGGTATTCTTTTTCTCATGCCTTTGGTGGTACAGTTTCCTACTCTGATACATCTGTTCTCTTTGTCATTTCTAGTTTTTTCTAACAGAATACACCGGGCCTCTTGTAATATATCTGCTTTTTTACATCCGCCTGTCAACTATTTACGATCAAGTGGAAAGCAAGAAGAACTTCCGCCATCCAGTGGTTCAGTAAGTGACACTTGTGGCAACTATTTTCCTGGAGGCCAGGGGCTAGAGGGACAGAGACTGCATTTTCCTGCCTGAGGAGGTTACAAGGGGTGTGGGGCTGCCTGCCTGGGCCCGGAGTCTGTGCGAGTTTCCGACTGTTCTTATCAACAGCAGTTTGGCATTTTAGCAGCACTCACAAGCCTGAAGAAAACTGAGATCCCAGTTGCCATGGTCACTGCACCTGGTCACAATGGGAGACGTAGCATTTTCCCCAGCTAGCCTGCACTCTAGACAGAGTCTGAAGAGAAGGTGGAGTGATAAACCACCAGGTAGTAACCCAAAGTTACAGAGAAGACAGGACAAGGCTTCAGGTGTCGCAGTCCCAGACTCTTCACAGCACATTCCCCCTCGTAAGATGAGTAGCATCAGCATCCAGAACAGAAGATAACCACCCCCCCAGCCCTCCCAGCTGCCACCTAGGCACAACCAGGAGGAATTTTGAGAGGTCTGCGTGTAATGAGTCAGGTCAAGAACAACTGAGAAACTCAAAAGAAGCACCACAAGATTTCAGAACTAGTAATATGATTTTTGAAACAAACCTCTTCAAACTGCCATTGTTCCCCAGGGCCACATGCAACGTATTTGAGTTCTGAAAGACTTTTCAGAAATAAAACATTTAAGCGATGAACACAAATAAGAGCTCAGGCACCGTTACAGAACGGTGAAGAGCACAGATTGTGTCTAGCTGTACAAAACCAAAAAGCTTGGATATAAGCATAAACCAGACAACTTTCCTCCCCTCCATCACTGGAACAGTAATGCTGGCAAGGAAAATTAAACAGCTCCATACAATACAGCCAGAGCTTACCGCAAGGAAATGCAACCTGCTTAGTGTGCTGTAACTCAAGAGCGTGTCAAAAAGCAACAAAGAGAGGACAGGCACCCAAGATAGCTTTTTACCTTTGACAGCCCCCTTCCCAAACCTTCTGAAGGACTCTGAAAGAAACCAAGCAGAGCTGATCAGAGGGATTAAGAGGGAGGGATTAAGAACTGTTATGGACAGGAAAGCATCAAGCAGCTGTACACGGTGACTGCCAGGGAGGCTCAAGGCACTGCTACCACCAACTGCACCCCTCCACAGGATGGTGGGTAATGCACCAGGCAGGCTGGGAACTTTCACAGTTAGGGAATTTACTTCTCTTCAGTGTGATTGTCCCCATTTTGAGGGACTAGTGCCTGGCAGAGGGGTGGAATGCGATCAAGAAAAGCCTGGTGGCTGCATAAGCTGGAGCAGTGGAAGTGGGAGGGCACTCGGGGAACCAGGGACCTCAAGGAACTGTACAACTTTCCCCCAGCACATTTTCCCACACTTTGATGGCAGAATCAAGGGAGCTGGTATACTGGAGAGAAACAGTGAGCGACAAGACCATTGACAGATGGGGGAACAGAGACTTGGAGAGACAGTAAGAGAGTTGGTGGAGCTGGGAATGAGAGCACAGAATAGTTGAATTCAAGTGCAGAGCTGCAAGACGCTTGCCTTCCTTCTCTTGCTCATAGATTGAAAAGGAGAGAGTTTCTGGTAGCACAGAAGAGCCAGCAATAGCTTTACCTTCTTTTAAGCGCGCAAGAAGCGTACAGAATCCTTGCAGTGACCACCCCTTAACAGGTTCATCTGAGCTCCCAATCCTAAGCCAAATTAATTTAAGAATTCCCAGCAAAGCTGGAAGTTTGCTCCAGATTTTGGACGAGTCATTAATTGTTTGAAATTTTCTTAGCTCAACTCTCTCTGGTTTAATTACTTTGAAATAGTTTAATCTTTGACTCTGGCTACCATACAAGATACATAATAAAAGTATTTGAGATTTCACATGAAGAAAACCACTTTTCATTTATGTCTTATAATTGGATTGCAGCGAGATGGGCTCTGGTAGTACGGTAAGTGTAACCAAGATAAAAATGCCACCAGGAATCACTCTTGACATTTGTTTCTGAAAGTCAATCTCTATGAGCTGCAACTCATTCTACAAAGTAAATCAGCAACGCTTGTTATTGTTTCATAATCTTCCTCAAAAGAGAATCAGTATAACAATTTCTACAACAATTACCTCATTTCTTTGTAACTGGCAACAAAAAAAGCCATCAGAAGGGATTCACTTTGCAACAAAATCTCATTTCGCGTCCACTAGGAAATGAAATACAAACTACCTCCATGCAGCTACTTGAGCTGGCAAAGGACAAGGAAACCATTCAGGAGGTATTGAGAACGTTTTTAAATGTCAGACTCATCCTACAAGAGCATTAGGGTGGCATTAAAACATGGGAGACATCTCTTGGAAAAGCAGAGCAGCCGCCTGCTTGTACACACAGCTGGGTCTCTTTTAGTGCCTTGGCAGGTCTATGTATCACAGTCAGAGCTCAAGGAGCTCTCTTTCATTCAAGGCTAGTAAAAATAAGTTGCTTCTCTGCAAAATTAAAGCGACTTCGTATAACGCTGAAAATGATTCCATCAATCTTTGGTTCCAGATGCTTCAATTAAGCCAATATCTTCAAGCCCACTATCTCAGTATGACTCTGCAGTTTGGGAATATTGGCCCTTATTCCTTTTGTGAAGTTAAGCTGTGAAGTAATAAAAAGCAATGTTTCCCTTACCTTAATTTCCTTTTTTTTCCCTTTTCTTCCAGCTTGGCCTGCTTCTGCCATTGCTTACACTACATCAGACATCTTCTGGAGACGTTGTTTGTTCACAAGTTTTCGGGAGGGCACACTCCTCTGAAAAATATGATAAAGGTGACAATATGTTTATCATTTTATGTAAGAGAGAACATCCTCCTATCAAAGCAGTCCTTGGAAGAAGATGGGAAAATAAAAAACAATTTACTTTCTAGCTCCAGGAATTACGATTAGTCAAAATACAAATGTAGGAGGAATTTCAGGGCCATGTCCCCAAGGACATGAACTGAAATCAATGTCCATTTGAGCTCCTGCGTGTCACTGTCCACTTTGACTCATTCACCCAAGGGGCTGACTGTCGTGTCTGGGATATCTTTCAGGCTGAGTGCTGTTTTGTTATGAGATATGCTGCTGCAATATCTAGCGACGCTGACAGAAATCACACTCCATTTCCTCAGAGCAATATAAATATGGAGCAAGAGACAGGCCTTGCATTAAGAAGCTAAAATCAAATTACAAGTAGAGAAAAGCATATATTTTTCTCCTACTATAGGTGAGAGACTCAGGAAGGAAGACACTGAGCTGTCCTCAAGTCTTCTGTCTCCCAAGGCCTCCTGAATTTCAATTGTGTGTCATTACTCATAGCTCTCCTTTCTTTTATTTCACATACTCGATTGCCATCATTTTCATCCCACACAGTGTGATGCAAAGACCCTCTCTTTAAAAATCTGTGATACATTTATGATTTTAGTGAGGGACATAAATGTATGGTCATGACATGGGACTCCACTTGATTCCAGCCAGAAAGGAGGGAATGGGATGCACAGCTAGAGATGATGTTGTATCATACACAGTGTTGTTTTTTAAGGAAGGAAGGAAAAAGGAAAATGGAAAAAGGAGAATGGAAAAAGGGGGAAAAAAGGGAAAAAAAGGGAAAAAAATGAAAAGGGGGAAAAAAGGGAAAAAAAGGAAAAAGGGAAAAAGGGGGAAAAAGGGGAAAAAAGGGAAAAAGGCAAAAGGGGAAAAGGAGGAAAAGAGGGAAAAAAGGGAAAAAAGGGAAAAAGGGAAAAAAAGGAAAAAGGGAAAAAAGGGAAAAGAGGAAAAAGGGAAAAAAGGGAAAAGGGAAAAAAGAGAGAAAAAAGGAAAAAAGGGAAAAAAAAAGGAAAAAGAAAAAAGGAGAATATGAGCTAAATGGCTTTGGAAGCACGGTGCCATTTCCAAAGCAATCCATGCAAGCGGGAGTTAAAGACCCACAGTTACCGTTGTCCCCTCGTGTCTGTGGCACATGTACCATGGTGGCACTGCATAAAAAGATTAGAAAGGAGAAGCCTGACTGCAGCCCCAGCTGTGGGATGGAGCTGCAGCCAGTCCCAGCACACTGCTCTTCCCAAGAAGGTACCAAGTATGAGACCCTTAACTGAAGACACCTAGAAGGGCTTTAGCCAGTCTCCGGGGTGGTTTTGGCTGCTCAGCTGCTGGGTTCTGTTTTTTTCTTACACAAAGGATAGGAAGAGTGGCCCCTACACAGGGCAAGAACACGATCACGTGATCTCTGCCTGGGCTTTCCCAGGCCCATGGCTCCAGTCACCAACCAGAGGCAGTTGGGCTGCTGCTTTTGCTCAAGCGGATGACGTGGGGCTGAGTCCGAGGGACTAGGTGTAGCGTGTAGCTCAAATAGCTTTGTAGGAACTGTGTGCCTTTGGTTTTTGCCAGGGTTATACTCTGCCTACTCAGTATTACACTCTGGAGTCTTGGCTGGTTTACTGTTCTCTTTGGCAAGCTCTGTCTTGCTTGGAAATGCTGAATTTAAAGCACAGGAACAGCTCAGCTGTGTCAGCCAGCCCTAGACTTTCAATAGTGCGGCTCAGAGAAAAGTGACCTTCAGCAGTAATAAGGAGAAATCAAACATCAGTTCCTCCAACAGGTATAAAATGCATTCAACGCCATCAAAAAAATCTGCACTGGGCATCCTTTTATTTTTTTTTTCTTAGTGGCTTTACAGCATCTTTACAAGATCTAAACTCTGTGACTCAAGAAGCCACCGCAAAGTCTTTCAGTGGTCACCTGGGTTCTGCACTTCCCAGATTTTATATTTCTAAAGTTGTAAGACTTGCTTGTTGTCCTTTCTAATGAAAAGTATCTTTTGTCCATTCCAGGGCTGTATTTTTTACTGGGGATTCACCTCCTGGATTGCTTACTACATCAACCATCCCCGCTATACGCCGCCGTGTACGTATAAGTAGAACAGAGAAGTGACCTTGGTTTGCAAAACTTTTTGGTATGCAACCTGAACGCCTCCAAAAACAACAGAGAGCCCCTCCCTCCCCCCAGGACCATATGACTAATCTAGACAGAGATTAGGCTTTGCTCCCTGTCAGAAGGAAGGTTGTTGTGCAGGAAGCACTCCTGCTTCTGAATGCACTTTCCTGTTCAGTGATGGCCACCCCCTGTCCTGGAAATACTGGCCAAGTGGAGAAAACAGAAACATCAATATATTTTGCTCATCTTCACAATATTTGTACTGAAAATGCAGGAGACAACTAGAGCTGGCTGCATTTTCTTGGAGGGGATATTTATTTGCTAAAGGTACATCCTTTTCATCAAAATTAAGATTTAAAGTACTTTTTTGGGTGAGAAACTCATAAAAATCAGATACTGCCGATTGTAATGAAAAAATGCATGCTTTTTGCTTCCAGATTTAATTCATCATTTTGTTCTCTCATTCTATTTTATCATTGCACTGTTTTGAGTTTTTTCTTCATTTACTCTCTGACCATTTGCTTCTTTTGAGCATAAATTTTGTTTCCTGCTACTTACCTTCCATGCTACATATTAGTTTTTCTCTTCCTCTGTATCTTGTACTAACCTTTGAGCTTTGGGAACAAGGGGTTTGCTTTGCTATTATTCTTTACACTCAGTTAAATTACTAATGGGGTTTTTTTTAATCAAAAATTTCTCCTACATGGCACTTGCTTTCCTTTCAAAGTAAGACTAAGGTTCTCTTTCAAAATGATGTGATTCCTTAAATGACACCTGAATTTGGAGTGGCTTTAACAGTAATGCTGCAAACAACGTTGAAACCTCCCTGGACACAGTTTTCAGCAGCCTGGGCCATCACATCAGTAGGCACAGCTCCTTTATAGAATCCTAGAATGGTAGGGGTTGGAAGGGACCTCTGGAGATCATCGAGTCCAACCCCCCTGCCACAGCAGGGTCACCCAGGGC
>JANHGN010013738.1:68582-87623 GCA_024605025.1 Megaceryle maxima | reverse complement strand
TTCTCCTTTCCCCTTTCCTTTCTCCTTTCCCCTTTCCTTTCTCCTTTCCCCTTTTCCTTCTCCTTTCCCCTTTCCTTCCCTCTTTCCATTTCCTTTCTCATACCAAATTGTTCAATACAAATTCACTTCAACTGATCACTGCAGAGACTCTGCCTTTCTTTTATTTTCAGGTAGGCAGATCAGCCCCATGATCCCAGGAGGGGATTGTTGGGGAGGTGCTTCCCATCTTGCTATTAAGCGTGACCTTGGGTACATCTTTTAGGTCCATTCCCCTTTCTGACAATGAACCATTCTGGAAACTGCAGAATACTTTCTGGACTAACAAGCGTGTTAAGATTCCCTTGTTCAGTGCCCAGCTGCATCCAGACACCACTCACCTTACTTGTTTCAAGCACTGTGAAATCCTTGGGCACAAGGTGACCCAGGGTACAGCTCATTATCAAAAAGGAAAGGGATCCTGCCAAATGCATTTCAGCCCATATCTCAGCTGCTGAAAGGCTTCAGCTCCCCTTCAGTTTGGTCAGTCTTCATTAGTTAATTTGCTTTCCAGGACATGACTTTTGGAGGGATTCTCTGGGCTTGTAATTTAAGTCCTGAAAACTCTGTTTAGCTCCCTTAGCAAATCAGTGGCAGCCACCTCATGCAAAAGGACAGAGAGCAAGAGAACCAGAACTGCTTCAGCAACTATGACCATGTGGAGAGTTAGGGCATTAAGTCCAGGTTTCATTTTAGTTCTGTTGAACATTTATCAGTGTCTTTTGGCTCCCTTAGGCTGGTGAAAAAGTTTTGCCTAAAGAACTTTACCCATTAGAGAAACACCAGAGTACAGAAGCAAGACAGGCACTTTGTTTCCTAAAGGTGCTGTTATCTTTGTGCCAGCTCAGGTGTTCTAACAAAGTTATTTTGCCCAGTAAATTGGGTTCCTATCCCTCTTCTAATGTCTAACTAGCAACACTTATCCTATTAGCCACTGTAACACAATTTCAGCTTTGTAATGTAAATAAATCACTTTCCACATATTTTTAACTTGTAATCTGTCAACACCTCGCATTTTTTATTTCTCTCAACAGAAAACCCAAGTCACAGGGAACACCCAATTCTCTAACCCAGACTGCTAATAAGAGTCTATTTTTAAACATGATTTTCTGTGCTCTTTAGTCACTTAAACCTAACAACAATATTTTTGAAACCTATTTTTTCCAGCCCAGTGTCAGGTGTGTGAGTCAAGACTGCTGTCTATTTTTTACATCCAGATACTGGAATTGTTTCCATTTGATGTTTATTAAACATTTTTAGCAATCTTCAAGTTTAAAATAGTTCATGTGGGAGGGTAACTTGCCCAAATTACTGCCCAAATTATCTGTTAATCTCTTGATTACAATGGCTGCAGCTTTACATCTGTTCAAGGCACGTTTCCAGAGCGATCCTGGTTCCTATTCAACAGGGAGCTTGGGCAAAGGAAGCACTTCAGGATTTTTTTACCTCCCTGCTTATTAGTTTGGTCATTCAGTTGGGGTCATTGCTTCATGGCATGGGGAGGAAGAAGGGTTTTGGCTCCTGCAGTAAATGAATGAAGTTTTAAAATGGGGGTAAGAGCAAACACGAGGTAAGAACTAATTAAGATCCAGTGCAGAAGGGTCTCAGACAAACGTGGCAGTTATTCTGGAATTCACCAATGGGTTGCTGACCAGCTACAGTTACTTGGAACGGTGTTAGATGGCTTCACAAATAGCAATAAATCCAACTTCCTGCAACTTCACACATCTTTCTGTATTACTCTGCCCTCTCTGATTTTCAGAAGTTGTTCCATGTGATTAGAACAGGTAAGTTAACTCCCTGCCAAGGGGTATGTTTTGCTTGAAAATAAAAGTACACAAAACCTGTCAGCCTTTGTTTTGAAAAAACATTTTAGGTGATCTGCTAAAAAAAACCCCAAACAATCAAAACCAAAGGAATGATGAACTGCAGATTCTTTCAGCAATATTTCCTCTTAAGCACAACCCTAACCTTTTCAGAACCACCAGTTGAAGGAAAGCGTGGGCAAAGCCACCCCACTACTAGAATGTCATCATGATTCAAGGTCAAAGGGAAGGAGTCAACCTCCAGTATGAGCCATCGGATGCAGCTTGGGTAGTTGTTCCCCACTTTGGCCACTGTTAATATGGAGCCACTTCACTGGCTTTGCTAAGAATGGCACCATTCCAGTGCCCTGGGTGCACCGGTGTCCGTGGAAAAGGGAAAAAATAATCAGGACATTGTAAATTACATCTTGCAACCCTGCTTCCCCACGAGCACCGTGAAATCTGCTAATTGCACCAAAACCCATTGGTCCCTTTGAGCTAAATTCCCTTCTGATGCTGTTCTCCTCGGGTTTTGCATCAGTAAAGGTGACAGACTGCGGGGCAGTGAATCCACTCCCCGGTGTGCTCTGCCCTTGTTGCCTTTGCTCCTCAACTGCCCTCTGGCTTCTGCCAGCCCCAAAGCTTTCCTAACTGCTTGCAGAGGCAAACTGTGGCATTTGTCACAAAAGGTAGGAGCACGACACCTCCAGAGCAGAAAAATCGAGTGGTTGAAGTTGGAGATGCATTCTGGTTAGATATGAGGAGCTGGTGCAGCCCCTGGCGCAGTCAGGGCTCCATGTACAGGAGCAATTCCTGCTCAACACTCCTCAGAAGCAACGCGTGGTTTATCTGTGGTTTAAACCACAGATAAAACAAGACACAGAGATACTGGGCCCTACTAGACAACAGTTTTGGCAGGGACTGTGTGAAAAGGAACTCAGGATGAAGTATTAATGGGTCCTTCCCAGCCTGCCCAACAAGGGCTGTGCAAACAGCACTGCTCAGCCCGGGGGCTAAAAGCCTATCTTAAAACAATTGCTTCCTGGTCCTCCTGGAGAGACTGCTCAACATCCAGGTCCCTCCATGTTCACCCTGCAGCTGGGTTTCTGCTGTGATCCTCCAGATGAGATCCTCTCATCTTTCCCAAGGCATTCTCAAGACTTCCAAATGCAGCAGCCTAAAGTTAAGCCTTCGGATACACAGCTCTGCAATTCTGTGGCCAGCTCTTGCCATGAAATGCCAACCTGGAAAAGAGCAGGCACCAGCTCAGGCTTCCTGGTGGTGCAGGGAGGTGGTGTGATGAGGAACTGAAGTGGCAGATGCTCCTGCACACAACTTGGCAGCCTATGTTTGGATCCCCAGTTTGAAAAAGCCCTTAAGACCCAGCCATATGCTTGCCTTATAAGATGGTTACCACATCTTCACAGCTGACAGGACTGCAAATGATCTCACTGATTTCATCTTTCCATAGGGAAAGGAGAGCTCGAAAGGACACTGAAAGCAGGAGAAGGGAATAAAAGCAGATGGTCATCCTTTTTAAAAGATGCTATTATCATCAAAATAACTTGTACTTTCCATTGTTTTGTATCAAGAAAGTGACTCTAAATTAGCTTTTATCACACTAGGAACTGAGATAAAGCAGCCTGATACCAAAGTAGTTCACAGAAAGAGAGACTGCATGATAACTAAATATATTAAAATAAAGACCACTGAATGGGAGGACTTCTAAAGCACACTAAAAGAGGAAGAAAGCTAGAGGAAAGCAAGCAACTATTTATGGATTTACAGTTTTAACAAGTGCTGCTGAACTAAAAATTAATTCAAACCATAAAGTTTTCCAGCAAGCTATTATTTTCAACATCATGCTTTATTGCCTTCCCTTTTCTGTATTTTCCTAGGCACGAATTTTGTCTTCAAGTGGTATTTGCTGTCATTAACATTCCTGAAAGCTTTTAGAGAAACGAGCTGCATGTCCGTGCCAGCGTTCCAGGGATAAACAGAAATGCTGTGCTGCCACTGCACACAGACCAGCATCTACATGAATAATATTTGATGAGGAAGCCCCTGGTTTATCATAAGTGAGGGTAAAAAGGCTGCTGTGTCGCTACAGTTAAAGGCAATTGTCACATCACCCGTGTTTTAGCATCACAGAAGAATGTTTATTTTAATGGTCTCTACACGTGCTCAGCTGTATATGACAAACACAGGTAGCAGAACCAAGAGCTGAGCTGTCCCGGGCCTTTATCAGTGTCCCCGTGTTTCATTTCTGTTTGTCTAGCACAGCAGAGGCTGGTTCTCAACTGACTGCCCTGGGAGGATATCTGGGAAAACATTTCCATGTCCATCCTGTCTGACCGGACAAGCAATTGTCCAGCTGAGAAGTGTCAGCTACCACCCAACTGAAATACCAAGCACTGAATTTCCTTGCAAGTCAATCTAAAACCTCTCTACCAAAGGAAAAGATGAGTTAATGGGTCCTGAAATACATGTGCTTGGAGTGGAAAAAATCTTCAACATATTAACAACTCCAAAATATCCAGGCTTTTAATGCATAGCTGCCTTTTTCTAACTTCTAAAGCCTTTGAAGACCGAGGAACCAAGTAAAAGGAAGTCATTTATAGTTAAAAGAAATATAAGAGTATTCAGTACTGCTAATGAATTCCTTATTTTAACAAAGCCAACTTCACATCTTTTGTCAAAGAAATCTGATCGTTAGCCAGCTGCCTCCTAATACACAGCATTATTCCTGGGAAAAAGTAATACAGCTCCTCCAGAGACCCCTTTTATTGTTCCTAGTACCCGGCCATACTCGGTCAGTAAGGCTTCTGTTGAAAAATTACATGTTTGGCCATTCTGGGGGCTCTTTGAAAGCACTACAGGACAGGCTCTAAGGAAAAGAGACCACTTGGAACATTATTTTCCTCTTACTCCTCCTAAAAAGTTGATGAGTTTTCAGTTGACTGGTGAAGCAACTGCAACGCTATGTTACAAAACAAGCAAATATTTAAAAGGGTGACTTCTCCTCAAGAGAAGATAGGAAAAAGAAGGTAATTTTTGTCTTTTCTATTAATAATATGTGGCCATTTTCCAGGTTCAAGGGCATACCTGCAGAAGAAAACATTGATTAGAGAATGGGAAGGACCAGAATGTGGTTGCAGTGTGCTTTTTGGGATTAGTAGCTATGTCTTTTTGGAACGAAATTTCACTCTTTTGACAACTGAGCTTGACAGAAATGGATTAAAGATTACACATCTCCAATATTGTATCTAATGAAAAACAAAGTACCTGTTCTTAAACCGTCGGGGAATACCTGTCACATACACAAACACCGTATTCTCCCACCCGCTGCTTTACATCAGCTCTTTGTAGAAGGTGCTTTGCATTTGGATTTGTTTGCCTTTCATTCTACCTCTTAATTATTTACCTATTAGAGCTTTATACACACATTGATGTCACAGGAAAACCAGCTGTGGAGTTCAAAACACTAAGGAAGGAGAATCCATTTGCACACTTAACCAATTTCAGCCCCGTTGCCCCCACACACGTGACTGTTTTGCTGCCAGTTTAAGATCTCCTTCCACGTGCAGCACGGTGCCACGGCCAGAGACTCGTCCAGCATCCCACCCTGAGCCAGTCGCAGAGCACGGAGCTGCATCTCGAAGCAGTGAAGTGCAACACTCTGCACTACCTGAGCTCTAACTTCAAAACGACTCCCCTTGCTTTGCTTCCAACCTCTGCATGGCTGCAGCTACTCAGGGACGTCCCCCTGCAAAAATGAGGTGTAATTCCTCCAGGTCTGCAATGCTACCTTACTATTAAGCCATAAATCTGTAACAGTAGAAGCTGCAACACTCTCGTGTACATTTTTTGATGTGTTTTCTTATTCAGAGGGCCCGAGCAGGTAAAAAGAAAATGAACGTTGTGCTTATATGGATATAGGGACAAAAAGTGTACAGGGCTGTAGTAATTTAAGAGCTGGCTACTCAGGGGCTCAGTGCCTTGGGCACCTACCCCAGGAGAGGCCACTGCAATAAACATTTACTGCAATCTAATGGAAGGCAATGCTGAGCTTGATTATGGATCTGAAATTAAACAAACAGGTAACCTATTTCAATCGCGTGCAAATATTTGCTAGGAGCTGTACCTCAAACATTTTTGCCCTTGGTTTGGAAATATCAGTTTTAGAATAACTCTCACCCACACACTGAAAGCAGAGTAACACAGGGTACACCGGGAATCACAACGTGCCCTCTTAGTATACACAGCTACTTGTCTTCATTTTTTCTCAGGGGACTTAAGTGCTTTTCCTACCAGAGAAGTGGTGGCAAATTTTCCTGCCCTTAAGAACTCTGACACCAAATCCTTAAGGCTGACACAAGACTTTGCCTGAGCGTGTCGAAGTGCATGAGCTTCGCAGAGGAGTTCAGGAGCCATTCACCGCTAGGAAATGACAATCTCCATGGACTGCCCTGTCCCTGTGCTGCTGGGCCTGAGCCCAGGGTGGACCAAAGCCCATCTCAGCCACTGCTTCTTCCTTTCAGAGTCCCTTTGCCCACAGGCCGTGGCCCCAGCCAGCAGCTTCAGTGCTCAAGTCGTCTTTGAACTGCCCAAGAGCTGAAGTGTCACAAGCTGAGCTAAGAGATGTGCTCCAGGTGCAAAGACAAATGCGAGATGGGCTTAGCCATCAAAATAAGCAGCTTGCCAAACAGTTTTTCATCCTTGAGCAAGTCACTGATCACTATGGTTGGAAAAAGCCTTTAAAATGGTCATGTCCAACCATTAGCTAACTCTACCAGGGCCACTACCACACCATACCCTTGAGCACCACATCTGGATGGCTTTTAAATACACCGAGGGATGGCGACTGAACCGCTTCCCTGGGCAGCCTGGTCCAGTCTTTGATATCTCTGATAACAGTCTAGAAGACTTTCCTAATGTCCAACCTGAATCTCCCCCTGGAACAGTCTGAGGCCATTTCCTCTTGTCCTTTCAGTTGTGATTTGTGAGAAGAGCCCAACACCCACCTCTCTACAAGCTCCTTTCAGGTAGGTGTAGAGAGCCAGGTCCCCCCTGAGCCCCCTCTTCTTCAGACTAATCAACCCCAGCTCCCTCAGCCTCTCCTCATAAGACTTCTTCTGAAGACCCCCTCACCAGCTTCTCTGCCCTTCTCTGGACCCACCCCAGAACCTTGATGTCTTTCTTACCCTGAGGTGAAATGTTTGATGTTTGCTTCTCATCCCTTAGGCAACTCTTGTCCTTCCCAGCCCGCGCTTTGCTAAGGCACACACCTGTCAGTGGCTGAGGAGTGCCCAGACCAACAGAAACAAGCACAGCAGCCGTGGCCATTGCACCCTTAGAAAAATGACTGCTTTTATTTACTGGCAAACAGTTTATGTAAGAGCACAAAATCTAAGCACATACAACAGGCAATCTGGGGCAATCTGGGCCGCTGCAGTTCTGGGGCTTCAGGCTGCAGATGCATACATCACCCAAAAAGAATATCTAAGCAAGTAAAAGGAAATACCTCATGTAATCACATTGTTGTGTTGTAATTATACGTGAATAACACGTTATAAAACATGTTGACAGGATCCCTACTTCTTGGCAGCCCTTTGAGCAGTCACCTTTCAGATATCATTGAGCAAAAAGAAATAAAATCAAATCCTTCAGCGCCCACAAATGTGTGGTTGACACACACAATCAATAGGCACTTACAAAGAGAGAAAAACTGCAGCTTTCCTACCGGAGATAAGCACTGGGGGGGGGAAGGGAACAAAGTTTCTCCCCCACCTTCATTGGAGAAAATAAAATTGATTCATTGGTTACAGTGCAAGGAGATGAGCATCTCCAGCAGAAATTAAGGGCGCAAACAAGGTCACGATACATAAAAATTCTCAAGCAGCAGCAGACAGGACTGGCTAAACCGACGGCCGTTCTAACGGCCGTTGTCGATAAAATGCTCATGTTAAGAGGCAGGCTCAAGGGTGGTCAAAAGGTGAAGCTGGGCAGGCTGGAGAGAGAAAATATAAAAAAACCTTCCTCTGCCCCAAGAAATGTCTGCAGATGGGGCTTCTCCTGCTGCTGTCCTGCTGGGGAGAAGGATGGAAAACTCAGGGCAAGGAGGGGTCCTGATGCCTCGATCTCAGGCGAGCCCTGTAGGACTTGCCAGTTGAACCAACAAAGGTTAGTGGCACCAGAACTCATGCCTGGTATTCCTATTACTTCTAGAGCTTCTAATGAATTTCCCTGCAACGTTTTCTCTCTATCTCGATTTCCTTCATCCCTAGAGACTATACTAATACGCCTTTGTGCTGCAGCAAAACATTCTACAGCCACAAGAAATGAAAGCCATCTGTTCTTTGAAAGTAAAGTGTCTCAGCTAGGATGTTTTTGGTTAATTTCCCCCCCCTTTTTCCTAATTAATACAGCTAATCTATCAGCTTGGATTTCACACACAGCTGAAATACTAAGCATTTCAGCGTAAATTAGGAGAGAAAAAGTTCAATCCATCCCAAATCATCGAGTTTTTTCATTCCAATTTTTGATTTACAGAAAGGAATATTTATGTTTACACCAGGAAACAAAATGTGCTACTTCCCACTGCCTACTTCCCACTGCCCACCTCTCCCTCACCTCCCCCAGAATCTCCTTTTTTAGGAATGAGCTGCTCACAGTGCTTCCTTCCCTCAAACCAAGCACCACTTCACTGCTACTTACTGTAAACTGTCAAGTGCAAGGGACAGCATTCGCTTGTTGTCAGAGAAAGAACCAGCTGGGCTGAATGCTGCAAACTGGAAAACACAGTGTTTGACATCCCCAGCTGAAACATCTTCTGACCACTCTGTAGGTGGGAGCCTGACATAGCTTGGAATGTGCTTGTAAAGGGCAAGTGTCAGGCGGAGGGAGCCAGGCTCTGCTCAGTGACCTCCAATGATGGGACAAGGGGCAAAGGGTGCAACTGGAACAGAGGAGGTTCCATGGAAATGGAAGGAGGAACTTTCTCATGGTGAGGGTGACAGAGCCTGGAAGAGGCTGCCCAGGGAGGTTGTGGAGTCTCCTTCTCTGGAGACTTTCCAACCCCCCCTGGCTCTGTTCCTGTGTGGGCTGCCCTGGGTGACCCTGCTGTGGCAGGGGGGTTGGACTCATGATCTTTGAGGACCCTTCCAACCCCTAACTCTCTGTGAAATGTGAGTGAACCAAACCTGATCCTTCAGGCTACTGAGAAGTCCAAAGCAGCATTGGGAAGATGCAGCATGCGGCCAAGAGGGGAAACAAACACAGCTGAAAAGCTCTAACAAATGCAGCATAGGGTAAGAGTATGAGGGGAAAAAAGACTCTACCATAACTGAGATTCATTGTATACACCCAAATTCTTCCCCTGCAAATGGGCTAACCCTATATTGGAAATGGGAATGTAAACATGGGATCAGCGTCCAGGTTGTTCCATCCACGGGAGGGATGTGGTAGAGAAACGGGTGAGAAACAGGCTGCTTCTCTCCTTACCTCCAGCTGATGCGATGGAGTTTACCACTAACATGGGCCCACTGTCCAGGGGCCAGGAGGAAGCAGAGGGTTTGATGGAGCAGAGGGTCTCTGAGACCTGCTGCCTCCCAGGGATGACCTGGTGGTGCAACGGGTCACACATTTCCCTCATCCAGCCCCAAAAAGCTTCTCGTAGCATCACCAGTCTGCACATCTCCAAACCAACCTCAGGGCAAGAAGGGTCAAAGTTTTCAGAGACACCAAAACGTCCCCTTACTGGGCTCTCGCCAAGCCCTGCCGCTCCGGGCGAGGTAACATCCTTGAAGCTCTGCCCTGTCCCCCATGCTCCCCTGCCCTCGATGGTGCCGTGGCACATTCCTCCAAAACAAAAGCTGCCCACAGTTGCAGATGGCCATTGTCATCTCCCTGAGTGTCATCAATAAAATAGATGGCTGGAAGCAAACTAATGATCTACTCTAGGACGCTTGGTTATGATGCATTGAAAAGAACAGCTGGTTGTCAGCAACATATTTACCAGGAATTTAAAAGACAACAACAGCCATATAATCCAGAGGATTTAATGACAGAGTGGAATGAATGCTGAATAAATGCTCCTTTTGATAAACTCACAAACATTTGGGGGATGCAACAGTGATTTATATTCTTTTGGGAGAAATAAACAAATTAAGGATTTCACGGCCTCATGGAGACCAGATTTTCTAAATGTGAATTTTTGTGTACTCTCAGATTAACCTTTTCTCTCTTGGTATTAGAGGGAAATAAACCATGGAATTTTCAACTTGCAAGAAGCTCCAGATTTTTGGTATTTAGTTGGGTTATTATTCTGCACTCCCTAAATCAAGTGAGAAAAATTTGTTGTGCACGCTCAAAATGTATCGTGGAACAGAGTTTCCAACCTGGCCTACAGGAAACCATGAAATGACCACACCCAAACTGTACCTCTGTGGACATCAAAAACGTTTGAGTAAAAAGTTTATTATAGAATCATAGAATTATTCTGTTTGGAAAGGACCTCTAGGATCACCAAGTCCAACCTTCATCCCAACATCTCTCATCCATTAGACCAGAGCCTCAAGTGCTACATCCACTCTTTTTCTAAACCCCTCCAGGGATGGTGACTCCACCCCCTCCCTGGGCAGCCTGTCCCAGTGCCCAGATAAATTCTCAGTAAAGAATTTCATCCTAATATCCACTCTAAGCCTCCCCTGATGCAACTTGAGGCCATTTTCTTTAATCCTATCATTAGGAATTTGGGAGAAGAGACCAACACCAGCCTCACTCCAACCTCCCTTCAGGCAGCTGCAGAGAGCAAGAAGGTCTCCCCTCAGCCTCCTCTTCTCCACACCAAACAACCCCAGCTCCCTCAGCTGCTCCTCATAGCACTTGTTCTCCAGACCCCTCACCAGCCTCGCTGCCCTTCTCTGGAACTGCTCCAGTTATCAGTGTCAAAATATTTCCTTGTGATGTGGTCGCATCACTGCAATTCACAGTGCAGATGATGACAGTTGCATTAAAAAAGCCTAGAAATAGGCAGTACTACTGATAGGTAAAAGGAAACTATTACAACAACAACAAAAATGTTCTCTGAATGTGGCTGCTGGATACCTTCCTATAGATGTTCCAGATGTCAACAAAAGAGCATTTTCTAACAAAAGTCTAGAAAAAGGCTTTGGCCAGCTCCAAGGAACTGAAGGGCTGACACAAGCCATGAAGATGAAGCCTGGAAAGAAGCCCCTTAGTAAGTCAGCAGCTGAGGGAGCGAGTGACGCGTTGTGGATCGTGGCCATCGCATGCAGTGCATCGGACTGCTCCAACCCAAAGCAAGACAACATCTCACCTGTCCCACCCTGTGGGTGCTGGCAGGATTTGAAATACATCCCATATGGATCCTCTGACCACATCTGGCTCTCAGGAGAATTTTCTCTTTTGCACACATGATTTGACGTGGGGGATGGCACTGCCCAGATGGCTCCCAGTGGCCTATTATGGGGCAGGAAGCCCTAGATCAGTAACACCCCAACTCAGACATTGCCAAAATGCTGGCAGGACTCTCAGACATGATCAATAGGTAGCAGATCCTGCTACTCACCAACAACATCTTCTTCTTACTTCTCAGCATAAGAAGATGCTGCTGTCTTTTGCCAAATTCCTTCCTGAAATGCAACTCCTTTCATTCTGCTTCATCGTCAGGCACAAACCTTTGGCTGTAAACATGTGGCATTTTTACTGTGCTGTCATTGCTACTGCTGTGCTGATGGTAGTTACTCTGTACCCTGACTAACTGCTACCAGCATTATTAATCTGCATTACACAAGCATTCAGAGCAATCTGGTCACTACCCTGAGCCAAGACACAGGCACATACATAACTCCAAGGAGCCTGCAAGCCCCACACAAATCAATGGGCCAAGACTCAGTACCTGACTTTTAAGGCTGAAAGCAGTGTTCAAACTCTTCCCTGCCTGAGGTATTCGGCCTGTGAAAAGGCCACTCTTTTAGCATTGGCAAAAAGTTCATGAACTCAGCAGGGGATTGATACTGCAAGATCACCAAGGTGCCTATTTCTCTTTCTGTTGGTTGCTGAAGGAAGCAATGATCCAACCTTCCTAGCACTGCTCCCCAAGACACTCGCAGCCTCCTCCTGCTGCCCGTACTTTGACCCGTTGTTGCTTAGTAGTTGCTACATCAACACCTGAAGCAAAGATCAAGACATCGCTGTGCTAGATGCTTCAAGCAAAAAGAAAAAGGAAAACAATCCCTACTCCCATCTGAGCATGAGCAGAGACAACAAAAGCAAATGCAACAAGGTATGAGGGCGAGCAGTCTTGAGTTATGAAGGATGATATGGGAAGAAAAAGAAAATATCCTTCCAGATTTTCATTACCGAGCTCGTTTGAGATAACTGTATGAAGTTCATTTCCCCTCCAAGCAATTGCTGTTCTCCAATTTAAGTCTGTGCTGCCAAAACCAAAAGATAAGGATGACCTTTGCTTTTAAGGTATTTGGCTTTCCATATCCATTCAGAGTGAACCCAGCCTATCAGCACCATTGGTGTAACACCAAGTGTCAATGTGATTTAACCACGCTTGCTGGCACTGCAAAGTGCCTGACTATCATTCCATTAGAAAAGAGACATTAGCTCAGGTGTTGCCTAGAATCGAGCTGCTCCCTTGCCTTTGTAATGGACCTGGGATTCTGCTTTACTTCGATGTTCTATAATCACCTGGGTTTAAATCAATCCGGGATTGTCAAACGCATATGGGATCAAATGAAAATGCAAAATCTAGAATACAAATAACCACTGAAGGTAGATTTTAACTGCTAATGCTGCCCCATTATGGCAAAGTTGATGTCGTTTACAGCAACATTAAAGCAAGTGTTATTAAGAGAAAATGAGGCATTTGTCAATGAGTGTTTTTAGTGTCATTGAAGGTCTCAGAATTAACACACTTGCAATATTTTGACTAAAACAAGCTCATTCAACGGCTCTTGCTAGCACATTAGCATCTCGTTAGACTTTGAGGATGTTTCAGATCTTCCTTCCTTAACTAGTAAAGGAAGAAACCAAATTCCAGTAAGAATAGCTGCAGAATTGCATTATTTGCTGTTGCAAATAACTTTGAGATAAGAGTACTCAGAATAGAAAGATCAGCCTTTTTGCCAGAAAGTATAAAACTTAATTTCCATGGTCCCCAAAGGATATATGAACTAAATTCTGATATCTCCAGGCATTACTGAAGAATTTTTGATTATATTAATTACCCATTACCTTTTATAGAGCTATTTCTTCAGTGAGAATGCACCCACTGAGATTAGAGGTCTGTTTCCAGCATCATAAAGTTAAAACAAGCTGCTACTGAATATCACAGATGGGTCTAAGTTTATTGCTAGAGCATTTTTTGAATATTCAATTGCAGGAGGAAACTTCTGAAAAGCAATCCGAGTTGTTTGCAGAGTCCTTAGAAAATGTATTGCTCTGTCTCTTCTCTTCCAAACAACTCCAGTGTCTTGTACCTAAGGATATCGCAGTACGGAAACACACACGGGAACCTGCTGCACACCGTGCCAAGGAGGACAGACAGATCTCCTCCTGTACGTACAGACATCTGGATTTTGCTTGCAAACACTGGTGCATCACAGACACCCTTCCTGGACCCTCCTGTTTTCTCCTGCCTCCCAGCCCAAATCCTTGCATTTATTTCCCAGCCTTTTTTAGACAATGCATGGACAGAACTGCCTCAGAAAGGTGATGTTTCTGCAGTAGAGTGCAGGGGCACCTTCCTACCACAGAAAAACAAGTTGGAAAATGAATGTCTGGTTCTGGCTACTCACCTTTTGGTGTTCCTAATAAAAGCTCATGTGGTACTCCCTGTCACACCTTACCAGTGGAAATGTGATGATGTCAGGGAAAGGTTCACGAACACACAAGGTGCATTTGGGGCACAGCTGAGGGCAGCGGATCCAGCGCAGAGCACAAGGCTACGGCCACGTTAGGCCACACGAAAGGCTCATCTGACCTGGCACTTTGTCTTCAAAAGCATCCAGAAAGGATGACAGAAAACAAACACAATGACAAAGCCATTGCATATGCCTCAGGACTGTGACTCAGCAGGTATATCTATGTGGGCAGAAGCAGACAGCCTCAGGCTGCAATCCAAAGAGCCAAAGCCAACCTATTTCTGGGGCAGAAAACATGTAACAGTGATAGCACACGTGCCCAGGCAAATACACCCTGCTTAAAAGATCTGCATCTTGCAGGCTGCAGTTGGCGTTCATCTGGCCAATTCTGAGTGCAGCAAGAGCAACAAACTGTGGTCTTTGTGGGGCTCTTACACCTGTCTGCCTGGTGTTAACCAAGATACACACCTCTAACTGCTGTATACAGTCATTAGGATACAAAGCCCCCCTTCTGCTATGCTGCAATGTGTGAACAACAAGTAGTTTGGGGTTTTTTCCCCAACTGGTTTGCACTCCTACTGAGTTATATTTACATATCCTAAGTGGCTTGTGCCAAGCAGACAGGGCTGGCAGCCTCATTTACTGGAGTCCACATGTGATGAGCTATGGAGAGGCTACGAGAGTGCCCTTCCAGTTGGCTTACAGACAGGACGAGATAAAAGACTGAGCTAGAAATACTGGTGCTCTGAAAGGCACGGCGAGCAGAGCTCCATCCCCCTCGGCTGAGGACGGGCTGGCTCGGTGGCTTATTGCTCAATTATAAACTTAATGAAAGAACTAATTGAGCTTGGTCAGCTTGGTCTTTTGAGCCTTCTCTTATGGATTAACTTTTATTAGAGCTAACAGAGGACATGAGGAAGGCTGTAAAGGGCAGGGAGACGATAAGCCCAGTATGTGAGAGGAATTATAGTTGTATGGCATATTTGTGAAGACCAAATTGGGTTCTAGGAAGCAATATGACAAAGCCATGTACCTTTTAAAGCCTGATAACCTGCATGGAATTAGAAATCTTTCTTGTGGTGTTTGGCCATGTCTGCTGTTCATTTCTCTAACCGTGCTTCTACTTTTCCAGTCTGTTTGCAACAAACCATCCACAGGGATGAGACACGTATCTCTCTGTAACTGCAAATAAAGATTATACCTCTTTTCTTAGAGCAAAACGATCCCAAAGGAAAGCCACAGGTATCCACGTGATATTACAAACCCGCACATGTACAACAACATTTACATGAAGAAAAACTATGACATATATAAACAATAACAAACATAATAACAAGCATATATGGCAATAATAAAGGCTGTGCAGAAGATGAGTAATTTATTAAAGATGCCATCAAAAGTGACCTTGTGTAATTGGATGTGGGCTGCAAAATTCATGTCCACAGAATCATAGAAACATACAGGTTGGAAAAGACCTTTAAGCTCATTAAGTCACGTTAATGTGTTAAGTTAGGTGGAAAACCAGAAATGGGTCATAATTCCTGACATTTTCATGCTATTTTTTACTCTGAGACTAATATGGAGAAAAATATCATTCTATACTTCAGAGCAATTGTATTGTATCTTTAAAACTGTTTGAGAGAGCACGTTCTATAACTGTATTAGCTCATACTGGAGAATGATGAGCAAGCTAAGCAGAATCTCATGCTTTCAAAATGTAAATATAAGGAGGCACTCTTTTACCTTTCTGATGGAAAGGAAGACCACAGTTGCCTTCCTTTTGACTGTCTAAATAATACTCTCTTGATGTAAAGGAAAGTGCTCGTGGGAACTCCCATCACATACTTAGAGAGGAAGAAGCTATTATTTAACGCAGAGCAGCCAGGATTCAAAGGGAAAAATCCTGAAACTGAAGGTGCTCCCTGGCTATATGGTTTTGCTCATCTCTGGTCTGGTATGAGCTGAGAGCTACTGACTGGCAGTACGTGGCTAGTGTCAAGGTCAGAGGCAGGTGTGTGGGTACACACACTCACTTCCAAAGGCTGATGCAAAATAAGCCACGCTGGTGACCCCGATTCTCTCCTCCCAGGAGACAAGCGGATCATTGCCCACATCAGACAATCTGGGGAGACCTTGACTGAAGTTCAAGGGATAGTTCTTGACAGCTCTGTACAAAAATATAAACCCAACAGTTTTATATAATGTCTATAACCCCTAGGTGCAGGATGATCAAAGAAACAACGAGTTTGTCTCTCGAGAGTGAACTGAGTGTTTGTCTTACGTAGCTTAGCACAGCAGAGGCTGAGATCGAGCTCTATAAATACATCAGGGTAAGCATCAGGGAGCCAGAAGAGCAATTTAGGCTAAAGAACAATGTTGGCATGAGAACAAATGAGCATTAATTGGCATGAATAAATTTTGACTGGAAAGCTGAGGGAGATTTCTAGCTATTCAAAGACTGATTTCCTGGAACAGCCTTCCATTTGGGGTAGAAAAAGCAAAAAATAAAATTAAAAAAAAAAAAAAAAAGCAGCACAAAGCAAACATGAAGGAGATTTAAGGTAGAGGCTGATGCCCAGGCCTGACTGGGATGAGACAGAACAGGCAGCTGGGACAGCAGCAGACAGAACTGAAGTGATCCTTTTCTGCCCTACTTTTCCATGTTCATTTTCTTAGCGGGATTCCCATTTACAGAAACTACTCTGCTTTGCAGTCTGGGATGTCACTGATGCTTTCAAGGAAAGGTAACGATGCCCTGGGAGCGCAGACGCTTGCCACGGTGATACAAAGCCTCTGGATTTTGGACCAAATCATACGCTCCTGCACAGTATGAGAGTAAGCCTACCACAGCCTATAGGATTCACTTAAAGTTCAATCTCCGCATGGTACAAACCAGTGGTCCTAAGATGCTAATGCCATGAGCAGAAATAGAGAGCAGAAAGGACAGCCCTTTATTCTTTAATTAACTCGTACTATTCTTCAGCCGTATCGTACATCAAGCCTGGCCAGAAAAATGGCAATTTTATAGTGTGGAAAAAAAGAATAAAATGATTCAGAGACTGAAGATCCACGCAGAGCAAATGTATGTGCCTTTCTGAGAACAGGAGATTCCAAACAGATATTGTGACCCACAGATCTACCTCAGTAACTTATTTACTGGAACTTTGGGCGACGCTGCCAGAGATGAATGATTTTGGAAAATGGTTAGGTGCATCAGATTATCATATCCTTCTTGGTTAGACGTGTGACACTGGGGTGTGGCGACTGCTCATGGCAACTACTTGATGCCCATTATTTTGTCTACGTACTGTTAAGACATGAAACAAGTGGATGAACACCAGAATCATCTGGGCAATTTAAGGGAAACCTAAATAGAATATTTCTTGCCTAAACTTTTTACCCTGAAAACTTGAAAGACAAGATTTAAATGTAATGGAAATGTGACCAGTTTAAAAAAAAAAAAAAGATAACATTTAAAATGAAGATGGGAATAAGAACTTAAATGCTGTAATCTCTGAAGAGAACCAGCAATCAAAGTCTAATATCCTCATATTGTGCCAGATAATGAAACATTAAGCTGGAGATAATAAGATTTTTTTCCACTGGATAGTCTTCAGCATAGTTAAACCTATGAATGAACAGCTGAAGTGTTTTATATAAGCAAAAGGTCATGTGTCAAGGATTCTGAGGGGTGAAAATAAATAAATCCCAGTCCATTTACTGCAAACTAGATAGAACTCACATCACTCTTTTAAAATTCTGCCATAATTAAATGCCTTTTAAGACAGTTTTGCCACTGCTGGGGACTGGGGGTGCAGTGGACACTTTTTAGGCAGCTTTCCTACGGAAAGTGAGGCTGGGTAATCGTGCTGTACCTATGCATACATCTGGGCCCTCAACCTACCCAGCAAATGCAGATTTCCATCAAATTTGTAAAAAAAGGCAGAGATCTTAGACAGTAAAATCCTAAAAGCTTTCACAGAACTGGGAAAGTTAATAAAAAGCAGCCTCCTAATAATGTTGGCAACCTCTGACTGAAAGAACAGATGGGGGCAAGTCACCCACATCAGACCCTGAGAAGGCAACACTGGCACAAAAAGTCATAGGAAATTCATCCCACCACTGATGGAGCTGCAAACTCTTTAACATGCCAGGGAGGTGCAATGACACTGGCAAAAGAATTACTACCCCATGACTCCCTGTGGTACCAGATCTCTGTGGTCACTCATTCGAGGGGTTTTATATTCAGAGCTGCAAGAAGCAGGTGAGTCCAGCGAGCCCGCTATGGATCAGAAAGAAAAAAGGAGCTCTACACTGTGAAGGGAAGAGCAGAGAGAAATATTTCAGCTGGGATCTTACAAAGCCATACGGGACTGAGACAAACAGAAGTCAGTGAAACGCAGCAGCCTGCCTCCTTGAGCTTCACGTGGAAATCCAAGACAAATATCTCAGTAAAAACTATAAAATGCAACCCAAGAACTACATACATGGTGCTTGGGGATCAATTCAAACGCCCACAGACTGAATTTTTACCTCTGAGCTTGACAGAAACGGCCCTTGCAGAACATAGAGGAGGCCATAGGCAGAGTGCCTGTTCCTCTGAGTCTCTCTCACCTTCTTCTCTTCTCCCTGAACCTTCTTTTCGACAGATGTTTGCTGGCTCTCATGAAACTGGTGTAGATGTTTTGCCAATTTTCAGCCATGCCTTTGAAACAACAATTCATCGGTGCTCGAACACCATGCCCTCCATCAGCAAGCTAAGGTATAATGAATGAAAACAGAATGAAAACTTTTCACACTATTTTTCCAAGTGCATTAAATTGTTAACGCAATGAGAGGAGCAGCGTTTTTTCATGGAATAGTTTTGGAATGGTTGTTCTCCTTTCCATGTTGGTTATGGATGCCTGTGCTCCCTTTAATGATCACAAACTCGCACCAAATTACAAAATCCCATCAATGAATCTCCACCCATCATCTGCTTCTTTGCACGATGCTTTTTGTAGACAAAGTGTGGAGAAGCAGACTTGGTCATGTAACCAACACCAACGGGAGCAACAAGAGGAGCTAGGTGGGGATCTTTTTGTGTGAAAACAGGTGAAGATGGTAGATGCTGAATTGGGAGACACCACAGAAGCACAGTTTGGGGGTTAACCTACAGAACCACTGCAACATAGAAGATTAGACAGGGACTGTGGCAGCACCGAATCATAGAATTATCAGGGCTGGAAGGGACCTTAAAGATCATCCAGTTCCAACCCCCTGCCATGGGCAGGGACACCTCCCACTAGAGCAGGCTGCTC
>JANHGN010013738.1:39704-56205 GCA_024605025.1 Megaceryle maxima | reverse complement strand
TGTCCACCAGCACCCCCAGGGCCTTTTCTGCCAGGCACTTTCCAGCCACTCCTCCCCAAGCCTGGAGCTGCCTGGGGGTGCTGTGACCCAAGGGCAGGACCCGGCCCTTGGCCTTGTTGAACCTCATCCCATTGACCTCTGCCCATCCATCCAACCTGTCCTGGTCCCTCTGCAGAGCCTTCCTACCCTAAGGCAGATCAACACTCCCGATCAATTTGGCATCATCACTTTTCTTTATGGAAAGACAGAAGTTCTAGGAACATCCTGAACACACATGAATATATAAAGCTAAATGCTGAGCTGCCTAATCCACTGTGGGTTAAAGCCACCTACAGCAGAAGAGCGTAATCCCTGCCTTTTATTTCCTGTAGAGAAGGCAGCCATTCTCAAGTCATGTCCATACACGAATGCAACTGGACCTGCTCAGGAGTCTACACGAATTATCTCCACTGCCACACACCAGTGGTCCCACCATGGATGTGGATGGCTAGAACAAGTTCTCAGATTTGTAGGACAGCAGGAAATAAAGCCAGAAGAAACTCATTAATTATCTATCCATCTTCCTTTGCAGCCATCTTACAATCCTCCTTAACTATGAAATGTTTATGTCTCATGCTTGTCTTCATATCTAAGGCTTAGTATCTTTTCTTCCTTTGGAATCTACAGACTTAATATGAGCCTTTTTTTTAAATAATAAAAAAAAGGAATCTTTTGGCAATGGTAATGCAGACACATAAATCTTAACTGCTTTTTCAATTCCTGCACTGCATCCTTTTAGATTTGCTCCCTGCTGAAACCAGCATGAGAGCTGCAAATTTAAAATTGGTTCTTAATTTGAAGACCTTTGAATTCTGATATTCTAGACTTGCATTTGCAAACTTTGTGACATTTATACCTAGGCACCAGGCTTATTTGAATTTATTTTTCATTATGGGTAAAAGAGCCTTTAATATATTATGTCATGATTAATTTGAACACAAGTTCCTGAAACAGAAGGAAAGGAAGGAGAAGGTTTCTGACTCTCAAGTTTTAGTACTAAGCAGTTTTCTTGTAATGGAAAATATTCTACCTTTTCTACAGTTTACTCGACAATTTTAGGAGGAAGGGGGGTGAAGCTTTTTTAGTGTCCTTGTCCATTTAAAAGCTTCTCTGATCATCTCAAACCCCCCAAAGCTAGGTTCTGATTAGTTTGTCTCCTAGTGGACAAAACATTAGAAAGCAAAGGTTTTACTCACGTCGCCCTGGCACCCCATGTCAATGCTGATAGGACACTTGGCTCCAAACAGTTTGCAATGGAGTTTGCAGAGAAGACAGAGGGGATCTAATTAATATCTATAAATACACGAGGGCTGGGTGTCAAGAAGGCAGGGACAGCCTCTTTTCACTTGTGACAGGATGAGGGGCAATGGATTCCAGCTCAAGCACAGCAAGTTCCACCTCAACAGGAGGGAGAACACCTTTACTGTGTAAGGGTTGTAAAGCATTGGAACAGACTTTCCAGAAAGGTTGTGGGGTCTCTTTCTCTGGAGACTTTCAAGCCCTGTCTGGATGCATTTCTGAGTGATCTGCTCTAGTTTTGCCCTGCTCTGGCAGGGGGGTTGGACTCGATCTTCAGAAGTCCCTTCCAACCCCTACCTTTCTGTGATTCTGTGACTCAGTGAACACCAAACAGACAACTTTACTTCTAGCTGTAAGTAGTTTCCACATAGTGTAGACTGTGACCTAAATGTGTGCACAGTGCCCAGAAATTACTTCTTCCAGTTTTCTGTAAGTTTGATGCTGTGTGTACCAAGCTGCTGTCACGGGCATGGACACATTGGCCAGCTGTATTGACTCTGCATCCTGCAACTTCCCTCCCTAGGCTGCTCTGGGGATGTTTTCCCACTGGAAAACAGTTGTCTCCCCAGCACAGATATCCCATCCTTGCAGAACATAGAAACCACCCCTGCTCTGCACTCCTGGCTGAGAAACCACAGCCCTTGGTGCTCGACTCTTCCTGGCAGTGGTAAGATGACTGGCTCAGCCTGGGTGACAGCAGCAGGGACACAAAGGTGTTCCACCTGGCAGGTAGCTCCATTGCTGTGCTCATTCAACAGCAGTTGCTACCACCAGCCTTGTGCCACATAAACTGCCCCCAGGGAGCTGTACACACAGCACGGGAGAAAGCTGTGCTAGCAGCAGGGTGAGCTGAGGCCACGACAGGGCCTGGGAAGTCAAAGAATAGAGAAGAAATAGGCTCCAGCCCACAGATTCCTCCAGCAGAAGCTGGCAAACAATTACAGCAATTTACAGTTGCCAGCCCCAAACATAATTAATGTGCACTTGCAGCCAGACAACCATCTTAAGGGAGAACATGGTCTACTTAGCTCACTTACCCATAGTAAAAAAGACTTTATTTTTAGGGATCATTGCTAATGGCAGACAGTTTCTTGGGGGCCATCAGAACTCAAGCAGATGTGGGAGCAGATGGCAGGACAATAATGCTTTTTTGGATGATTGACAAATACCTTTTGCCAAATGCCAGTGGTAATAAAGATATTTCGCCCATCTTAGATCAAGTGACAAGAAATTTTCATCCCAAGAGGTGACAGGAATTGAATTTCACTTTTCTTTGTGTGTTTGTAAGCACCCAAAAGTACCCACGAACTACGAGAAGGCTTTTGCCTTCTCTTCCTTCATCGAAGAAACTGTAGTTCTCTCTATATTTTGAAAAGGTAATACAAATATTTAATCACTTTTGTCATGTCTCGACTCTGTTGAAAGCAGGATGACATATATACCAAAGCAAGGGAGTAAAATCTGTCCAGCAAAAGGGAAAATTTATGGCTGCAATTTTGCAGAGGGGTCCCTGTGATGCAGTAAATGGCAAGAATGAAGCATGAAGAGTTTATTAAAGCCATAAGAATCCTGAGATGAGATTACAGCCTTTATACTCTGCCACGCTTCAGATTTGATAACGCATCTCTCCCACCCACCCCCTCCCCCCTGCCAGCTCTCCTGGAAAGGCAGAGAGAGGAAAAAAAAAAAAAAATCCACAGTAGATTGATTTTGATTTCACATGGAGCATTCTCATTAATTTTCAAGGCATCAGCTCACGCAGATCAAAGTGGCAGAAGATGCTGACATCAGCTTTCATATCGGAGAGCTCATCACTCCCTGATGATAAAATTGCAGGATTATCAAGGAGTGCATCTGCAAGTCTATAGCTACTGTAAAAAGCATTGTGACATATAAATGTACAATGTGACACCATTACTGTATCATCCTTACCGGAACACTTAGCAAAACATTTTCAGTGTCACCAAACGACAGTCATGCCTTTGATTTGATTTCTCTGTTTTGTAGTCTTGGAAATTATAATTTGGGGGGTAGCACTTTTTTTTGTTTGGTTTTGGCTTTTTTTTTTTTTCACCTTTCTCCTGACTGCCCCCAGCTCTGACATCACCATGTCCAGTGGAAAATGGGCCATGCAAGATCTTGACCAGCATGGACAAGGAATGCTTCACCTTTTCCAGACCTGCTGATGGAGTGTCATTGTGACAGCAAGTGATCCTCTAACACCACCACTAGATATGCTTATTTTACTATTCCAGGGGTTTTTTTACACTTCATTTGGTCCTACACAGAACTCCAGGAGTAAGAGGCATGGTGTCCTGTGGGCTTTACACAAGCTATGCCCTCTTGGTGGTTTTTTTGGGTTTTTTTTGTCAGCAGGGGAGACAAGTCAAGGTAAACATTGTCTTTCTTCAGTCCTCCTCTTTCATGCAGAAGACTGATACTCCTAAGAGCTTCTAGGGCATTAAATAAATGGGAAAACAATTCCCAATAATGCTGGAGTGTAACATTCTTGGTAAGTGATTTTTGACAGCAGGGAGAGGGGTTACAAATTCTCTGTTAGGCAGAGATAACAGCGACATTTAAAGCCACTCTTCTTCCCTCTGCTACATCCTACCATTCAACAATGCAGGGATGAGTTCAGAACAGGAATAGAGAGGAAGGGCTGTTTAAAGAAAGTTGGACATTTAGCTAGACACTGCACTAAAGGCCTGGTTGGTTTTACTGCTCCAACTAAGTTTTAGAGAAAACAAACCTGTAACATTTCTCCCCATTCTGGGAATCATACAGGAGGGCAGATCTGTCCTTTCTACTGTCAAAATGTACCTCACCCGAAGTCAAAATGTGTTTATGGATTACAAATATTACAAAGTAAGCATAGAAGGTACACTTGTAACACACCTCACGTGGTTTGTTCCTTCCCAGCCACTGGGGTGGGGTTGGGAAAGGCTATGCTCTTGTTTACCACAAACCCAAATCAGTCCAGGAATCTTCAGCCAGAAATTCTGCATGAAGGCTAAGCCTCAAAATGCAGTACTGTCATCAAGTTGTTCTAAAGCTGGTAATACATAATCCTCAGCAGCTCTAGCCTTGGTCACACCAGCCCTTAGAGCCCACCAACTCTGACTTCATGCACATCTGCCTACTACAGATGCTTCTGCACAGCTGCACCATGTGAAGTGCTGCCTCTCCCCTCTGTCTCTGTGTTCTGACTCTCTCTGATCTGAGAGAGTGCAGAAGAGTTACTCTTGCAGTGTAGAAATTTTTCCTAATGTCCAACCTAAACCTCCCCTGGCACAACTTAAGTCCATTTCCTCTCATCCTCTCTCTCATTACCAGGGAGAAGAGACCAACACCCACCTCACTCCAGCCTCCCTTCAGGCAGCTGCAGAGAGCAAGAAGGTCTCCCCTCAGCCTCCTCTTCTCCACACCAAACAACCCCAGCTCCCTCAGCTGCTCCTCATAGCACTTGTTCTCCAGACCCCTCACCAGCTTCCTTGCCCTTCTCTGGACTGGCCCCAGCACCCCAATGTCTGTCTTATCCTGTGGTGCCCACTGACATTCTCAGGCTGCTTTTTCCTGCAGAGCTTCTGGTCACTTTGACACACAAATCGAGAACATCCTTCTCATTTGGCAAAAGGATTTCCTTGTTGCCTAGGGCAAGTGAGGACCTGCTGAGCTGAATGAAAAGAAAAGCTGCCACTGAAGACACCACTTGGAATTTTAAACCCTGGATCATCCCAAGTCTTTTCTACCCATCATAAGGTTATTATTTATCTGGCAAAATAAGGTGTGATTAAAAGGTGCTGCTTTTAAAGAAGAGCACATTTTAATGCTATCAGTATTGAACCTGATGAGTAAATGTCCATAAAGATCAGAGTCAAGTATTCTGGCCATTCTATTTCTTTACAGTCAAGCAACAGAGTGAAGGTATTTGGCACCTACACAGTGAACTACTTAAATATACACCCTACCTACACATGGGAGATGGCAAATGGCACAGAATCACAGAATGTCAGCATGGCTTTCAATTTACAGAATAAAAAACCCCAACAAGATGCAGAGGGAACTTGCTGCCACATGCTTGCCCAAGATGACTCTGAATCTCATGATTCAGGGCATTTGACACAGCAATCCTGGTTTCTGCCCCTTTCAAGATGCAAGCTTTTAGCCAACATGCAGCCCTGGCTTGAATGACAGAAAGGAGCTTTCATATCTCCAGAGAGAAGAGGAGATAGAAGAGATATGGAGAAAAGATAGAAGAAAGGGGATGCTACAGCTCATGGCACTACCATGGACTGACTGCAGGCAAGCAAAGGGCAGGCAAGACAGCAGACAAAGATGATTACCAGTACTAATCACCATTCAGAGATTTATTTTTTACACTGGATTTTCACCCACAAAAGTGGTCTCTTTTTAAAGACAGAAATATCATTTGGATTTTCAGTTCTTGGGAAGAGTTTGCTGCTATGTTAAGAGTAAAAAAGGTTAATGCTGATAGTCATCAAAGTGACCCCAAATCAAAGACTTCAAAGTCCATGTTGCAACTTTTGTACCTCATGGGTAACTCATTCCTACTCTTTCTGTCCTCATCTCGTGTGGAGTTAATTTTCATAAGATGTTTCAGGTTTAATATTGGATTAATGACTAAAGAATCCTCCTATTTTTTTACTCTGTGTGAGATTTTTCAATAGAAAATGTTTGGTAACCTTAATTACTCTTGACAAGATTTGTTATACACATCTGTTGAGATAGTTTAGTTGCATTGTTTTAGGTGCTTTGTCTTATTACCACTCCTTATAATTACTTTGGAAATCATAAATCTCTTGTAAACCTGACTTTTGCTTTCCTTTTGCTGCCTGTTTGAAAGCCATTCACACTGAAATGATCTCATCAGCCTTTGCAAATTGAGAAAGACGACGCTCTAAAACGTGTCTTTCCTCCTCATCTTGATCAAAACCATGTATTTCTAAAAAAAGGGCCATATTTTTCCTTTTTGCTTTGCAGAAGTGTCTTGTGAGCACCTATGTTCTAGCACGATACTAGAGCTTCAGCCAATTTCTATGGATTTCCAACCATACTACTTATAATATGGATCCCAAATAGTTTCCTCAAAATCCAGTGCAAATACACTACATCACAGCTGAGACTGTGAATAAGCTTATATCATGGCCTCAGTCACACAGCAAGAATTCTTCAGTCCCCTCCAAAAACGTGTGGAGGTGCAATGCAGAGTCACTCTGTCTCAGCTGATCCCTTCTCCAGACCTTCTTAATTCAGCAGCCACACAGCTCTGCAGCCTTTGCCTGCAGTGACTCCCTTCTCTCTTTGGGCTGGTGCCACAGAATGGGGAAATCAAAACGACAGCTTGATTCCCATCTGCTGCAGAGACCCACCCTCCCTCCCAGCAGCATCATGTCTTGTGCTGCATCCTGAAATGATGCTCTCTGAAGGACAGCAAGAGATGTATCGCTTCTCCAATATAATATGAGTGATGTCATGTAGCCACATGCACCAAAAAGTCAGATCAAATTTGAAATGAAAATTGCTCGAGTCTCCCTTTTTTTTTTTGGCCTAGAACCACACAGAAGTCTGTTCTGAAGACTGTTGGAAGATGAGCTGGAACCAAACCAAGTCAACCTGAGATGCAGCTGAGCTGACTTGTTAAGAGGTACATACAGACAAATAAATGAGCCTGCCCGTATGACAGACCCAGCCCTAGCCTGCACAGTCTGTGCTGTATTTGCACTTAACTGTTACATTATGAAATAAAAATAAAGGGAGAAAAAAAAAAAAGCCATTGGCCACCTTCGATAATTTGATCTTTGGGTTTTTTTCCTGTTTGAATGCATTCCTTTGTGGCATCTGACCTCCCTAAAGATCCCAGAAGATACTGCTGGGAAATGTCACCATGCAGCAGCACTGCCACCAGTGAACTCATTTTCTACAAGAGAAGGGCTATCATGTGGCCACTGAAGAGAGCTGCCTTTGGACACAGAGAGTGGGAAGAGGAAAGGATTAACCTCGCACTAACCTGACACCAGCCATTGAAGCAAACAGACCAGTGAGTGAGAGCACAGAGCTGCTCCACCTCCCCTTTTCATTTCCATTTGCAGGCTCAGTGGCATCCCAGGTCCAGTGCAGGACAACACAGGATATGGAATTTCTTGCAGAGAGCAAGCCAGGAGATCCCAGTACACCTCCAGAGCCAGCTATCAGTGCACATAAATGCTCTCCATACAAAATCTCACAGATTCCTTATCCCAGCAAGCCTGCTGTATATCTTCTACAAGCTTACAAGTATATGCTTTAGGCCTCCAGGGTTTACACAGCAAACACACACGGGTGCCCATTCGCTCCAGTCCAGCAGACAAACCTCGAGCACGCTGTCACAATCTTGTTTTTTCCAAGTAATTCACATCTAAGCTGCTGCCCCTCCGAGAAGGGTATGTCAGCCAGAAATGATCTAGCTTTGCAGTAGACTCTGCTTCTTTTACACTGAGGAAAATCCTGAGCCCAATGAAAATTTCAAGCAAGACAGCTAACAAAGTAGTCGTGCAACAGAGCAGCTAGAGAATTCACCTGTGCTTGCAGTCCCTTCCCAGACCAGCTCTCCCCAGCCACTCTTACGGCATCCATCAGGAATGATCTAATGTGCCAAAGAGCAGCAGTAGGTTCTCCCTCTTCCAAGGAATACTGAATAATGCATTCAAAGTGGAACAGATACAATTCAGAGGGAGGAGGGAAAAACCAAAAGCACAGGTGAGGTGTTCTGCTGGGGTGCAGTGAACACAGGCTGACTCTCAGCTGGGACATGGATGATGTTTCCTAGATCCCCTGAGTGCCTGAATTCTGACCACAAAAAGTGCAGCAGTTCTAGAGCTAAAGGTCAGTGTACACAGGCACATATTCATGCCCTCTCACTTATTATTACCCTTTTTTATTCCACCAAGCAATAAATGCACACTTCAACTTGATTTCCTCATCCCCAAGATCCAGTGGTACCTTCCCCTCCATTTTGCTACAACCTGAATAGCTTCTTGTGATCAGAGATGATTCACTAAGGCTCCAACTCAGGAAAGTGTTTGCATGTGTGTGTAAATCTGCTCGCTGCCCAAATGTGGTCCAGCCACAGCATGTTTACCAGTGTTGTCTTCAGGAGCTGGTCTTACATATTCTTCCCGGGTGTAAAGCAGTGGGTTGCTAGCCAAGTGGTCACCCCTAGGGACACAGCAAGCTATGCATACTAATTCTCATTACTATCATCATGTGAATCACAGAATGGTAGGGGTTGGAAGGGACCTCTGGAGATCATCGAGTCCAACCCCCCTGCCACAGCAGGGTCACCCAGGGCAGCCCACACAGGAACAGAGCCAGGGGGGGTTGGAAAGTCTCCAGAGAAGGAGACTCCACAGCCTCCCTGGGCAGCCTCTTCCAGGCTCTGCCACCCTCACAGCAAAGAAGTTTCTCCTCATGTTGAGGTGGGACCTTCTGTGCTCAAGTTTACACCCATTGTTCCTTGTCCTATTGCTGGGCACTACAGAAAAGAGCCTGGCCTCTTCCATTTGACCCCCACCCTGCAGATATTTATAGACATTCATAAGATCCCCAAAATGTCTGAAATGAGTTTATATTTTGATTTTGAGACACTGGACAGAGGAGATAATTGCATAGGTATCTGCTCTTGAGCTAGAGAGAGCTCTACAACAGGGCAATGAGCTGGCCAGACAAGACACAGCAAGCATACATGCTCCAGCTCACTTCTACCACGTGCATACAGCAGCTACCTAGTTAGACACAACAGTCTAGACAACTACTATTCCACAGCATTCCTTGAAAATTACAGCTGTTTAATGAAAATTAATCCAAAAGGGTTTGAAAGAAATGACACTGAAGTAACTGGAAATGCTAATATTTTAATGAAGTACTTCTTTTAATTAAGGATGCTCAAGTTTGCAATGCAAATAGAAAGATTCTGAACTTCCAGGTGTGAAAGAGGGTAGATACAATTGGATATAAAGATGATATTTTTTACAATGAGGGTGGAGAGACACTGGAACAGGTTGCCCACAGAAACTGTGGATGCCCTGTCATTGGCAGTGTTCAAAGTCAAGCTGGACAGAGTTTTGAGCAACCTCCTCTAGGGAAACATGCCCCTGCCCACAGTAGGGGGCTTGGAGTTTAAAGGTCCCTTTCAGCCCAACCCATTCTGTAATTGCATGACTCCTATGGAAGGCAGGAATATGTATGAGAAGGAAAATATATTTTGATTGTCAGTTTGTCACTGAAAACTCTGAAGTTTAATAGAAAAACAAGTTCCTGAAAATGGAAATTATTTTGTGAACTGAATTTCTTAACCACCTCTGATAAAAATATTAAAATTTTAACAATACAAAGGTAATGAACATCACTCTTAGCAGGAAGAATTCAAGCCTTGAAGTCAATAGATTTGCTTATAGGAGTAACTATCAGTAGAATTATAGCTTTCAAAATAATCTCAGAAAGGAAGCATGCCTAAGAGAAGACACCTACTGTAATCATCTTTTGTCTGTAATAAGTATGCCACCATCTCAGGCACAAAAAACACACCTTCTTTTAAAGACAACATAAAAAAGACTTGTAGCAGATCTTGAATATGCAATTTGGGTAAGTGTGCTGTTAAAACAATAACATTTCAGCTACAACAAGAAGCATCATTCTTCTGGACCAGCCACTGTTTCAACTCTAGCTGCACCTCTATGACATTCTTCTCGGAAGGTTTGACTGAAGATTGAAAAGCCCAGTAAGACTGAAAAGCCTAATTTAAATGGACACTTATTAAAATGCTTTCCTAGGATGTACAGTCTGCTGTAGCATTACAAGATCTATTTTATCACAGGGTTTAATGCCAATGAATGAATTCCAGCCACCCGATTGGCACTTTTTCAAGCATCTCTCCTTCTCCCCACAAAGGGTCTCCTAGACCAGACCAGATCTCACAGACCATACTTCACAGCACTGAAAGATCCCACCTCTGCCAACAGCTGCTCAAGTTTACTTCTCCAAGTAATATAAACTGAGGAGTAATGCCCACACAACATACTGCCCCCCTGCCCCAGATCCCACACTGATATGCCGAGGTAGACAGTAGCCACTACTGAGTGATGGAAACAGCAGCCACTACTGAATGATGGAAACAGCAAAATGCATCTTAGACTCAGTGAAATGAGTTACCCTGCTGTCCCTAATCACACGCCAAGAGAGAAAACAGCTAATTGCTGGGGGTTTCTCCATGTAGCCAGCTACACTACAGTGGGATTACTTGGCTGTAAGGTGAGATGAAAGCATGCTGGAAACAATTGCCTGCTATTATTTAACAGAGAATATAATTAACAATCACAACCTAATTAAGGGATGACATGGGATTATTTGCCATTGGAAGCATTTAAATGAGGATCCGGTGTCTCCTTTTAGGAGAGGCAGCATCTCTGCCAAAACTGCTGGCTCCATGCAGGATTTATGAGCTCTGATCTATGAGTAATATTGAAGGTCAGAAAAGAACCATCCCACTTGGTTTTGAAAACTTAAATCTAGGAATAAATAATAGGCTTACATCATCATGCACATTCTCTGTTCACCTCCATCATTTTCCTCATAGATTTTAACCCAGTGTCCATTCCTCCTCCACTGGTACACTGGAAGGATCAGAGGGAAAGGAGTCAGTCTTGCTGCTCCTGCAATACAGAGCCAAGCATAACAACAGCTTTTCCATCCATAGGAAACCATGTGCCACTCTCCAAGATGTATATATATCTGTTACATCTCTTAGGGATGCATGTAACTATCACACTATCTATATCTGCGTGGTTAACAAACCTGCAGCATCTCCTAGCCGGGCATGAAGAGGCTCCTGTTTAGGGGTCTAAGATAAAGGTCTGCCTTAGTCACTGATCCTGCTTTCTTTTCTTATCAGATGAAGTTTTCATTGCAAGTGCTGAGCAGGAATGAAGAACAACATGCCTTCAAGCAGTCATTGCAAAAAAAACCCAACCAAACAACAAAACTGTTGCTTATTAAGCCTTAGCTAAAAGTATTTTTAAAAAAGGTTTTTACATTGGAACAATAAAAATGAATAAATTTATAGATATTGATTATGTGTCCCAGGCAGGAAAGAAAGCAAAAAGAACAAAAAGACAATTACTTTATTCCTGGAAGCAATGCTGATCCACCTGACACAAATCAAAGGAAAAGAACTTGACATACACTTCAAAGAGTAATTGATGAACAGATTAATCTATTAATTCTATCATGCTGGTTTCTAGCTTCCTGTGTTAAGTTTTCTTTCTCAGTAGCTCTCATTTTACAAAGTTATTTTTCTATTCATTTAAAGAATTATCTCACTGGTTACTAAACGATGCCAAACGACAGATTGCAGGGCACATGGGAAGATTTCTGCAGTCAGTGCATTCTTGGAACTTCCAAAGTCCACAGGAGGTCAGCACCTGTAAACCCTGCAGAAACCAGACAGACCTGACTATCAAAACTTTGCACCAGGATACCTCACCGACAACACATGCAGCACGATCTGCAGTTGTTTGGGACATACAAGTTGGTCTCCATTGGGATTCCTAGAAATTGGGGCTTTTGAAGAGGCCTGTCCCTGGGGAACTGTGCGTGACAACGCCGAGGATACAGCTTCAGTTATATGGCACAATTCTCCCATCTCCTTGGCTGCTGCTAGGAGATGGACACTCAAGACTCACACCACATTAATCCCCCAGAAGTGAAGCTTTAAAATACTTTGGAGACACAAAACAGAAGGAAAAAAGTAATAGGTAAGGGTAGAAGCCAGAACACACTGTGCTATTCCAAACCATGGCACTGATCTGCCATAAACACCACTCAAAACAACTAGCTCCATAAACTCCATTTCCCATCTAATCAAGGACTGGAGTCATCTCTTTCTCTTTGAGCTGTTGGATAACTTTGTAGCTACGAGGAAGCGATTTGGAGTACAAAACTAGGGTTTGAGCAGACAGCACACGAGATCCAACTTTTATTAGAGACATTACAGTTACTACTTCTCTATCAGCAGCACTGTGGCAGCAAATGGAAATCTATACCATAAATCTCATTAATATCACGCTATTGACTGTCTTTCCCTGCCCATGGTTATTCATAGGGCCACCCCCCTGCTTTGTCACTCTGCAGGTTCCAATGACATACTGCAAACAGCGGCTGGGTACCTGTATTGTAATTTTTATCATCCACAATCACTCCCACCCCAAAAATGTTCTAACGCGTGATGTTCTTAGCTGGCCGTTGTGACATCCACTGATGGGTTACACACTTGGGATTGAAGTTTGTTCCTTGTGCACTGGCTGCAAATGTTGCTCCTTTCAGTAGAAACTGCAGCAGGTAAAACTGAAGACTCAATGGGACCCAAACCCAAGGTTTTATCAGGGACATCAAATCACATATGTAACTGAAATTACCAAAAAAAAGTATTAAAGGACAGCCCTTGGCTTTTGTTAGATGAAAAGCATTAAGAAAAACTGCTGGGGATGAAATATCTTCACTCGGAAGAGACATATACAAAATCATGTGTTATAATTTGAATATCAAGTTCTTCAGTGCCCTCCGCTGCTGGGGATGTGCAGGAGTAACAATGCACATTCCAGAAAGATGCTTTCTGAGTAGTGGTGGTGTATGTTGGCTTGGTTTTTGGTTTTTTTATCTTTTTTAAACAAAACAAATCAGTGTTTCTGGAGTGCACTGTTCTTTGGACACCTCAAACTTAGAAGTAAAAGTGGGTTTAAAATAAAGATATTTGACACATTGAGCACTTCTGAGTGACAGCATTACGTTTAGAGGCAATCCCCTCTTCAAGGTTTATTGCATTTCAAAATAAATCAAGCTTGCTTAATCTATAGCTAGCATCTGCACTTCATGTATTTTTTTTTTTCCTAAATAAAGATAAAATGCCACACACAAACAAACAAATGGTTTAGAAATAGCTTCCACATTAATCACCCAAGTACCAAACCGGTGCCAATCCACTCCTCTTGACCGTGATACTTTCAGAAGCAGGATAAACAAACAGCCACAAAATAGGGAGGTGCTCAGCTTGAGTAGAATAAAGTCCAGTGTTGGTGAAAAGGAAAATATAAAAGAAGCCATTAAACACATGCTCACACAAATTTATTTACATTTAAACAACAAGGGGACCGTTTGCTGTAACTAAATGTAGGCTAGTTAAAAGCAGGAATTACCAATTAGAATCTATATATTAGCAATAAGCACTCTTAAAACCACCGCAGTGCTGAAGGTGCCAAAACCATCAGTCCTTTTTATTTTTCAAGCACTGTCTTTTCTAAGAGCTCTACACGGAATGTTTAGTATACAGCATAGTTCACTGATTTCTTACGAGGACAAAGCACACTGAATTTCCCTTTAAATTCAGTGTCCAGTAACAGGCAGCACATACTAATTAGCCTCCCTCTCCAGCGCTGCTCGCTCTCAGTTTGTATTGACCTAAATATGCATGTGCAGGAGTACCAGGCTTAAGATTGCTGATGTAGGTTGAGCATAACCTGTATCAGCAACTACAACACTACTACAGCAATAACCTGTTAAGGAACAACAATGCAACTGCAGAAGCAGCCAGGCCTGAGGGTTGCAGGCCACTCCTCAGAAACATCGTCTCCCTTTCTTCCCTGTCCACATTCTCCAGTGATGTCCAACACCTCAAGATGGTTACCTTTTTTTTTTTTCCATGGTGTCCTCAACATCAGGGGACACTTTCAGTGTGAAAATGAATTTGTTCTTTTGAAACCAAACTACATGAAGATCCATTCCGTGCTAAGCTCCTGGCACGGGTAGGGCCACACAGAATCACAGAATGGTAGGGATTGGAAGGGATCTCCAAAGATCACCTAGTCCAATCTCCCTGCCAGAGCAGGGTCACCTAGAGCAGGTCACACAGGAACAGATCCAGGGGGGGTTGGAAAGTCTCCAGAGAAGGAGACTCCACAGCCTCTCTGGGCAGCCTGTTGCAGTGTTCTGTTACCCTCATCATGAAGAATTTTTTTCTCATTTTTATGTAGAACCTCCTCTGTTCCAGCTTTCACCCCTTGCCCCTTGTCCTTTAGGTATTGTCACCAACACACAGATGAGGAAATTCATGCCTCTTTCAAAAGGAAACAAACCTGGGAGTCAGTGAGACTGGGTAAGTGACACACAGGTACCTTCCCAGATATGAATGAAACCGTGGGCTCTGCAAGTGCTTCTTGGGTAGTTAGGAACCATGGTGGGCTCTGCTCAGACCCTGCTCAGGGAGCTCTGGAGAAAACTGCAGACCCTTCGTGCAGTCTAACTAATACCTAACTTCTCTGCTGCAAGCCTGATGCATTTGAAAGCTGCCTTCTAAAGAAAATTATTCTGTGTTTTCATACTGCACGCTCCCCACCTCACCTGCGAAGCCTCATCAGAAGCACAGGCAGGGGAAGGTGCTGCCAAAGCAAGGCTGCAGTAGAACTCTGCCTGTGCAGCGAGGCACGTGGGGCTGGGAGGTAGCACGACAAGCACAAGGTGTATCCAGAGACCAGCCCAGCTCAGGCTTGGCACCAGGCTTCCCAAATCCTGCTCAGGAATAAACTGCAAGACTCCCCCCTCCCAGCTGGTAAGCAAATATTCTAAGTGGTCTCACCTTGTTAAGTAAATGGGGTATCCCATTCTTGTGGGGAGAAGAGAGATAAAAGAGCATCAGGTGCTGTCTCCTTTTTGCATGAATGCAGCCACGCATGTCTTCCATTAGCACAAAAGAGCTTTTACACACAGACACACACAGAGAAGACCCCCCATACCTCTATTAAAAGGACAACAGAAGTACCAAATGAATGGCAACCCTAAATACAGTGGTTAATAGAGTATCACCTATAACTGACAAGCAAGATAATATGCCTGCAGCCAAGGAAATGCATTTTTATTATCAGTAGGTGGATAAAGGCAAGCGGATGCAGTGTTTCTTACAAAATTCCTATTTACACATTTTGTAAAACCTTGATTCCCTGTAGTCCTGTCCATGAAAGCACTTCAAATTCATTTCTGCTGGTAACCCAATTCACTGTTACGACAGCAGGCTTCAGTCCCTGCAAAGCAGCAAGACCAAGACTGTTGCAGGGTCTCTCTCCAGCAGACAAAAGAAATCTCATCCATGAAGGTCTTCTGGATGAGAGTCCCCATCATGACACAGATGCAGGTCAAGGAGAAACACTGCAATAAGCCTCTTTGGAACAGCAGGAAATGTGTAAAACAGAGACAGAGTGCTTTGTCAAGAAATTACAATTTAGCATCTCTCAGATAATGCCACCGTAGCAGCACCCCAGGGCTCCAGCAGGGGAATGTGCTGCAGCCTAAGAGGTTCCTTCACCCCAAAGACCTTGTAACCCAAAGATCTTGTAACCTAAAGAGACAAAATTACTGGATGCTTGGCAGGAGGTAGATAGGCAAGAGGGGAAACCAGTTGCTTATGGTTATTTTACATGTAGGTCCAAGCTAGGGGGTGTCTTGAGTGCAGGCTTAAATACTGGTGGTGTCTACAAAACAGTAAATACCTGCTCCTGGTACCCACAGACTTCTCGAGTAAGGCTGGGCCATGAGCCCACGTGGGAGGCAATCTTCATAAAAAAGTAAGACCAGCTGCATTTATCTAATTTAGTACTATAAATATACTATATAAATAATATACTATAGTATAATATACTATCAATATACTATAAATTGCTGTGTACTATAAATTGCTCTCAAATCAATGGGAACTGTTTTAGTTTTAAACTCACCTCTTTTGATGTCTCTGGACACATAAATACCTTTCAATCTGAGCTGGGGGACCACACAACTTCCTTCGTTAATCACTTCATACAACCTTGTCCTGTGTGGTTTTGCCAGGATAAAAGTCTTCTCTAAGGCTTCCAAGTGCTAAGCTTTCACATGTCTCCAGGTCCCTTTTTGTGGCCTCATCTTCTCCTTACCTCTGAACTCCATTTATTTGCTCACAAACCAACCTGTGAAAACATTTGTCAATAAATTTAATGCTCTAGTTAGCGAGGGATGTTAGGTATTAGGAGAGGGAGACTGAGAAGGTCTAGGTCACTGGTTAGATTTTGAAGCTAAGACTAGAATTGCA